>JAXIVJ010005512.1:0-50000 GCA_036785665.1 Chirona hameri
TTTGGCAAAACCTCACTTTGAACAAGAATTTAACAGCCCTGTGCTAAAATCTATGTTTACATTGGTTTCAAGATCATTATATTTTTAGTTATATTGTTTATTTTCTCATAAAATAATACTACTAGATTCATTTCCTTTTTTAACTATTCATTTGATGTCTGTTGACAATTATAATTCATGCGTTGTAAGAAATATATTTCAAAAATGATAAGCAGCATTCTCCCGGTGACAGTTGTAGGTGGCAGTGCTCTACGGCGAGAAGGTGGGCTGTACTATGCAATATAAACAATAAGTGGTATTTGTTTTTCTAGAACTATAAAACAGATTATGTTTTCCCTTTTGGGATGTCAAAACCAGACATTTCTGTTGATAACTACACAAAGTATGGGATTGACTTCAGTGAGACCAAAATGGCGCCTCTGAATACGACTTCCTTTGAAACAAAAAGTATACAATATTCTGTTTTTCCCTCGATTGGTCAAGTGAAGTCGATCAATCAAGTGAGTCAATCTATGTACGGAAGTGATTTTTGTATGTACGTCGTCTGAGACGATTGTTAATTGAATATAGCATCAATGGTAGGATGTTTGCATTTGTGTAACTTTTGAACCACCCCATGTAGAAACTTGGGAAGTGTTTATAACGTTTTATTTCGTCGAGACGATTCAGAAAATATCCCTACGTGATCTTTTATCTTGTTTCCTGACTGAGTAATAATTTGTGGAATTTGGTCCCGGAATTATTTTTTAAAGGGATTATACAGCCTCAATGCTCATTTAGTCCATTATTTCAGAAATTATCAGCGTTAAAACTTGGGCGTTTTTCAAGACTGGTATCAGATAACGAGTACTTGATCGGCATTACTGTCCACCACTTTTATCTTTAGATAAATTTTAGAGTTTTGAATTATCTGCAAGTCCTACACTGGATCACAAAATTATTATGCAATTCAAAACTGACGGGACTTTGTATTACTACACACTGTTCGTTGAAGTTTTGTGTTTTTGTGGTTTTCTTTTCTCTGGCCTTTAGCGTTGAGAATTTGGTGGAATTTGACAACTAGGTAACTGCTGCTGTCGTTGCAACAAAACAAGTTTATTTGCTTTCAAGTATTGCTTAATTTACCGGAAATATGCCATACGTGAGGTGTTTTATTAGCATAAAAGAGATGACTGGCTCTGCCTCAGCCGGTCCTGCAGAAAATACGCGGTGGCATCACCGCGCACTTTGGAATGTCCTTACGTGCAGAAGAGGTCATTTCCAGAAAAATGTGGCTACCATGGGACTTCTACCACCTTTATAAGTACGTTTTACTATGTAACTCAATTATTCTGGGGAAAACCCGTATAATCCCTTTAACGCTTTTGCGCAACCTGAAAATTCTGAGCGATTTGGATAAATTGCACCTGCACTGTTAAATTGAACCAATGCATGGGAAAACTGTGAGATGCTATTATTGTGTTTTTAATGTTTGTTTGTGCACCCCCCCCCCCCTTCCTTGACTGCGCCCCTGATTGGTTCCTCCGCTCCGGAGTTGGAATCTTCTGTTCCATTTTGGCGACTCCTACTCCGGCCAGGTTCCATTTTGGCGACTCCAACTCCGGCCAGAATTGCCAACTCAGGCCGTAGTCGACTCCGACTCCTCAGCCCTGGTCACGACGATGCCAAGTTCAGGTCACAGCACCGGTGCTGCCGTGATTTGTTTGCACCTCTAGTTTTAAACTTTAAAGGGAAATAATGACCTTTTGATTTTGTTAGCAACAATTTCTTAGGCTACCGTTATGGCTTTAAACATATTTTATTTATATTTAAGAATTAAGTAAAATTATTCCCAAATTCAAAGTTGTAAGTTTGGAAGAAAAAAAAAGTACCTTGTGTACTTCATGAAGGTCATTTACAAATTCGTCCTTCCCTAACATTGTTTACATCGAGTGCGGCATTTTTGGAGGCTCTGACGTTTCCGATCAAACTGATCCGTGAAGCATCCGTGATGCATGACTGACTATCAGTATAAGTCATGAATAACAACAACATGCAAACTATACCAACTCGAATGAAATAAGGGCGGAATTATTTGAACCCCAGGCAAGCAAGTATCCGCAAAGCACTCCGCACTGCGCCACAATAGCAAAAGGCGAGGGAAATGCATATTGGATACAATATTATTACGTCATAAGTTTCTGAAGTGTCAACTACTATGAAATACAGTGATAAAATACCTTAAATAATGATTAACAAGAAAATTCAAACTTAAAAAATGAATAAGTCTTTAATTAACTTTCAACTCAAAATCAGATATATTTTGCAATGCTACACAAGAATGGCACCAGTGACGTCATTAACGAAGCTTGCTACGGGACTTGGGTATACTAATCAGGAAGAACTCGCCACAAATGGTTAAGTGCGCCGAGAAGCATGACAATGACTTTGTAAACAAATCGCCGACGCTAAATAGGTTGCCGTTGCTGTGCATCGACAAGCTCCCGATTTAATTGCCAGTTTTGTGTTATTGTTTGTTAGTTTTTTGGGGAAAAATTATTATTTTTCATGATAATATAAAGCATAGTGTTATATACAGCCACAGACAAATTATACACAACTCCTAATGTTGAAAACAAATGAATCGATTTTCACAAATTGAGGGTCGCAACCACTAACTATGCCGCCGTTGATGTGCATCGATGAGCTTCCGATTTTATTGCCACTTTTTCCAATCGCTGCTAGTTTTAGAAGATCGCCGGGCATATAATCACAACAAGCAGAATGCAAAATTATTTTCCACTCCATTGCGTAAAAAAACAATACGGGAAAAGTTTGATGAGGACCAAAAGTACTTGCAAGTACCGATCGTTAAAAGTGTGGAACGCTTATCAACTATAACTTGAAATATCTTTCGGTAGGAAAGTTTGCATGCAGAATGTGATGAATTTACAATATATTTTGGTCTCGTCTGGCGATTGCAAGTGCTAACTCCATTTTTGTGGGAAAAGGTCGTTATTTTCCTTTAACAAATTATATGCAGATGACAACACTTATAGTTGTGGACACTATTTCGCAGTTACCAGTAATTTATTAAAATATCTGTCAGTTAGTTCCTAATAAGTATATTTCACCATTTAGTTGCGTCTTATCAATCTCGTCTCATATCAGTTCAGTTCAGTTCATATATTGGCGAATCATTCCACGTTGTGGTTTGGTGTTTGATCCGTTTCAAAAACACCGTCAAGATGAGTACATAGAGGCATACACATTACACATACATCGGTCAAGGACGCTAGAGACTTCTCCCGTCACACACTCGGGAAGGACGCTAGTACGTATGCCTAAATCAGACGCATAAATGTTAATACAGATGCAAATACAAATGCTAAACCATTTTTGCACCAAAGATGAGATGTCACATCACAGATGATTTGGTATAGCGTACGAGCAGCCGAGGCGGCTGCCGGCAGGTTGTTCCAGGACTGAGATGCACGGTATGAAAAAGGACTGCGAGCCAAGGAAAGCCGAAATGGAGGAAGCTGTAACTCGCCACTGACTGTTGCGCGAGTAACTCGCTGCGACACGGCCGAACGTCGGACAAATAACGACTGGACAGCTTCCGGAGTGTTTGCATCATTCAAAGCCTTGAAGACTTTGATGCAGTCACGATGTTTGACCAGGTCGTCAATTTTGCGCCAGTCAAGTTGATCTAAAATAGGTGAGATGTGGTCAAATTCTGGAGCACCTGTCACTATCCGAGCGGCAAAATGTATTAGTTTTTGAATTATGTGCAAGTGACAGGCTGCAGCTCCGCCCCAGATTGAGAGACAGTAGATGATGTGGGGAAACACGTGAGCATGAATAAGGATCTTGCGGGTCTCTGGTGTGAGGTGGGGACGAATCTTGTAAAGTGAAAGAAGAATGGAGTTGCTCTTTTTTACAACATTTGATATATGCTCCTCCCAGGATAATTTATTGTCAAAAACCATTCCGAACAACTTCACGGACGGGGAGGGGACCAGAAAGTGACCGGATATGTTGATCGAGAAGGAACTGGTGTTTTTTTAGAGACTGGGATGTGCCGACAAGAAGAAGAGTTGTTTTGGTAGGATTCATTTTTAAGGAGTTAGATTTAAAGTAGGATTGGATAGACCTCAGTGTCTCCTCCTGGGGCCTCCTCTTAAGATTAGGCCTGAAACTTCGCATACAAACGTTCAATCGTGATATACAATATACATTAATGGTAGAAAATTGACTAAATCGGAGATCAAGAACTTGCGACCACAACCGAGCCGGGGCTCGCCCGTCGCAAGAAGGTGATACCACCGTTTCTGGGCGAGATAAAGTTCATATGTCTGGCATGGTCTCAAGAAGTTGAGCCGGCAAGCTGACAAGGTCGCAAGAACTTTATCTCGCCCAGAAACGGTGGTATCAACTTCTTGCGACCGGCGAGCCCCGGCTCGGTTGTGGTCGCAAGTTCTTGATCTCCGATTTAGTCAATTTTCTACCATTAATGTATATTGTATATCACGATTGAACGTTTGTATGCGAAGTTTCAGGCCTAATCTTCAGATATGTCTCAGTTGACTCACAAATGCAAATATTTAATTCGAAATCGCCGTTAGAAAATGACCAATTCTGACCATTCAATAGCAATGGAAAGGTGTCAAGATCTTGGCACATCAGGAGGCATCAGGATCTTTATACTTTCCCTAGTGTTCCCAACTGATGTGTCTGCAAGAGCCATTCCTGTATGTTGTACTTGTAGCTCATAAAGTTAACAATTTATTTGTTAACATTGTCCTAATAATTCTGGATATTCAAACAACTTATCGCTTAGGGTGTTAGTCAGAACAACTTTGAACGTCTTTAGTTTTTATTTCGCAACTACATGATCAGGGAGGCGGTTCTATTGATTAACACAACGTGCACTAAACGCTCGCTTGCGGACATCTGTTTGCAAAAACAAAGCGCCCTACACTGACGCACAGACGCCGGTCCGCTTGGTAGCAGTTGATCATCAGCACCTCTGGCGGCGTGAAATTTATTGTGGTGCCCCATTCATCAAAATTAAAGACAGTGTTGGAATAATTAGCCTATTTTGCTAAATGGAGCAGCTGCCAAAAATGTGTGGATCAGAACTACACAAAGTTGAATGTAGCTGCTAAGAAGATGTAATTAGTACACAGGCAAAATAACATTCCTTTTTCTTATGTTGCATAGTGATGCCGACTCCAACTCATGCCGACCTGAACTCCTAAAAATCCTAGTCCAGGCTCATGTCTTCCCCCATCTCCAGTACTGCTCGTCAGTCTGGGGTGGTACTCATAACTGCCGCCTGGACCGACTGCAAAAAGTCATTCATTTTGCAGCGCGATTGGTAGCTGGTCTCCGTCGGTATGACCATGTCACTCCCGCCCTCGGCGCGCTCGGCTGGCCCAGTATCAGGGACGTGGTCGCGCGACGTGATGCAGTGAATGTGCATCGCGCTCTACACGTTTCGTCTGCCCCTGACTCGTTGCGGGCCATGTTTCGCCCGCGTAGCGCCGTGTCCGAGCGGTTGACGCGCGCCACCGCCGCGGGCCCGGCTGTGATGGAGCTGCCCCGTTTCCGCCTGGCTGTTGCACGGCGGCTCTTCCCCTATAGGGCCGCCGTGTCCTGGAACGCGCTGCCGCGACATGTGATGGACTCTGCGTCCCGGCTGCAATTACGACAGCACTTTTCGAAATTACTTACAATGTGCCGTGTATAATGTGCCGTGTATATATCTTATTTCGTATGTGTGTTGTGATTACCTGTATGTATTGCCTGGGCCGTAATAGCCACTTGTGGACAAGCCCTTAATAAATTAGCAATGCCGACCTAAAATGTGGCACTTAAATAACCCAAAGGCATGTATTTTTGTTATTTTAACACTGTGTTTAACACTGTTTAACACTAACACTGTGTTAACACTGTGTTAACACTGTAACACTGTTAACGCTGTTTAACACTGTGTTAACGCTGTGTTAACGCTGTGTTAACGCTGTGTTAACGCTGTGTTAACGCTGTGTTAACGCTGTGTTAACGCTGTGTTAACGCTGTGTTAACGCTGTGTTAACGCTGTGTTAACGCTGTGTTAACGCTGTGTTAACGCTGTGTTAACGCTGTGTTAACGCTGTGTTAACGCTGTGTTAACGCTGTGTTAACGCTGTGTTAACGCTGTGTTAACGCTGTGTTAACGCTGTGTTAACGCTGTGTTAACGCTGTGTTAACTCTGTGTTAACGCTGTGTTAACGCTGTGTTAACGCTGTGTTAACGCTGTGTTAACGCTGTGTTAACGCTGTGTTAACGCTGTGTTAACGCTGTGTTAACGCTGTGTTAACGCTGTGTTAACGCTGTGTTAACGCTGTGTTAACGCTGTGTTAACGCTGTGTTAACGCTGTGTTAACGCTGTGTTAACGCTGTGTTAACGCTGTGTTAACGCTGTGTTAACGCTGTGTTAACGCTGTGTTAACGCTGTGTTAACGCTGTGTTAACGCTGTGTTAACGCTGTGTTAACGCTGTGTTAACGCTGTGTTAACGCTGTGTTAACGCTGTGTTAACGCTGTGTTAACGCTGTGTTAACGCTGTGTTAACGCTGTGTTAACGCTGTGTTAACGCTGTGTTAACGCTGTGTTAACGCTGTGTTAACGCTGTGTTAACGCTGTGTTAACGCTGTGTTAACGCTGTGTTAACGCTGTGTTAACGCTGTGTTAACGCTGTGTTAACGCTGTGTTAACGCTGTGTTAACGCTGTGTTAACGCTGTGTTAACGCTGTGTTAACGCTGTGTTAACGCTGTGTTAACGCTGTGTTAACGCTGTGTTAACGCTGTGTTAACGCTGTGTTAACGCTGTGTTAACGCTGTGTTAACGCTGTGTTAACGCTGTGTTAACGCTGTGTTAACGCTGTGTTAACGCTGTGTTAACGCTGTGTTAACGCTGTGTTAACGCTGTGTTAACGCTGTGTTAACGCTGTGTTAACGCTGTGTTAACGCTGTGTTAACGCTGTGTTAACGCTGTGTTAACGCTGTGTTAACGCTGTGTTAACGCTGTGTTAACGCTGTGTTAACGCTGTGTTAACGCTGTGTTAACGCTGTGTTAACGCTGTGTTAACGCTGTGTTAACGCTGTGTAACACTGTGTTAACGCTGTGTTTAACACTGTGTAGCACTGTGTTTAACGCTGTGTTTAACACTGTGTTTAACACTGTGTTTAACACTGTGTTAACGCTGTGTTTGGAGAAAGCGAGGCTGCATAATTGCATTGACTTGTTCTTTTGAGTGCCTGCTTTGTGTAGGTACTTTACAGTCTACTTTGATTTAGTCATCAAGTGATGCACATCTGACATCATAATAAACATAATAAAGTTAAGATGATTTCCCTCAGGTATAATTACTTGTAGTATCCTCACAACACTGCATGTGAGACATAATAATGAAACCAGTCACAACCATCCATAATTGCTGGTTACAGGTTCTAAAATGGATGACGACATGGAGTGGATACCTCCCACTGAGGCGGAGATGAAAGTTATTCAAGCCAAGCGGGAGAGGGCAGACAAGATATCCAACCTGATGGGGTCCTACCTGCTGAAAGGATACAAGATGTTAAATGAGACATGCCCCAAGTGTACTGTAAGTAGTCATGCAGCATACACCATGTAGTTGTTATTTATGTTACCTTCTTTCTCTTGTAGTCAATGTTTTACGCATTGTTATGCATTTTTGTGTTGTGTACAAAATATATATTAATGTGTTATGCATTTTTGACATCTGATAGGCTTTATTTATATTATCTTAGAATTGAATCACACTTTCTAACGATTTCACTCCTTGAAGTGTTTCTGTCCGATCCACCCCGGGTCTCCTGCTGTTTTGGTCGGCGTAATAGATGGCGCTGCTGTCGTGTGCAATGGGCGTCGCTCGTGCTGGGTTGAAACGCTGGGCGCTGGCTTCACAGACGATTTACCTGCGAGACAAGCAGGACGAGTTGTACTGTGTCGCCTGTATGGAGGTGGACACCGACACGGAGAAAGATAACCCTGGTGAGTATCGGTCCCATCGCTGCTAGGGCACGGACAGTCTGCAATGGTATGCCAAGCGTAGATGGCCGAATCGTTGCTGGTTTTTAGAAGTATTGCGTGTTATCTTCTCGTTAGCATAGTGACTGATATTTCACAAGAAAATGGCCGCCACAATCTGCGGTTTTTCTGTTTGCATCGACACTTTTTTGTTTCAGTTTTAACCCGGCATTGTCTCAGCCGAACGTCATTGACGGGGGGGGGGCGTTAAATGCCCCCCCCCCCCTGGTTATCTGCCGAACAAATGATCGCAGCGAGACGCGCAAGGCGGCAATCGAAAGCTCTCAATGAGATGAATCTAAAGCATACTAAAAAAATGTAAAAGTGGGGTGAAATGTCAGGTCACGGGCAAAATCGACGTATTTGAGCTTATGGTCCATATTTGCCATCCAAAGCCTTCGATTACGACCATGATCTCCCAAAGTGCTGCCAAAGGTTATTATACACATACCGCATGACCTAAAATGAGATTGTTGGCCAAGGTCGGGTCACAAAAGGTCACTATGCTTAAAATATCTACGAAAGCCATGCAACACATGTTTTACGAGTTATTTTCCACTTAAAATTCGATAGTGATGGTCATTTTAACACCTGACTTCATTTACGTGAAGTTAATGTCAAGTTCAGGTCACTGAAGGTCAAAAAAAATAATTGATAAATCTAAATAAAAAGGCAGGTTTCTAGACCAGTTTTGTCTCAGAAATACAGTGGTGCAATTTATTTGTCTGTATCTGGTCAAAAAAAAAATATTTTATAAAAAATATGACGTCATGAGTTATCCATGCTTAAGTTGCCATACGTCAGTCAAAAATGGTGATATCAATCTGAAATTTGGTATGGTAGTTTCCCATATGTGGTTCTCTGACACATTCCGGCTTTTTAAATATCTTTGAAAAATTCTATTTTGTGGGCATTTTCCACCCAAAAAAAAAGGTTTTTGAAGTTTTGGGAGTCAAACCCCAACATGTTTCCCATTCCGAGATAGCCAGTTTGTAGCCCTTGCAATTTGCTATCTTTTGGTGTTTTTCGATTGCATTTTGCTTTTTAAATATGTAATTTCTACGGCCTGGCAAAGTTTAGCTAATTTTGGTGTAAAACTCGTGTGTAGTGACGTCACTAAATTCGATATAACTCGATATTTTTCGACGAAATTGCTTTATTTTTTCACCGAAGACGTAAACGTGATTTATCAGAAGGTACCCGAAGTTTCACGTTGATAGCGCTATTCGTTTTTGAGCTATTACGAAAATTCATCAGGGTGGGGGCGTTAACCCTCGCCCTACCTGACAGCCCTCCCCTGAGGTTTTTCTAGCATAACTTTGTACACATGCAGCGCATCATGCTGAAAATTTCGGTAGCTGAGTTTACAACAATTATACGTGTGCTGTGAAAATTTAATTGAAATTGGTCAAGTAGTTTGGGAGATAATCATGTTTTGATGACGGCATGTTGGTGGAAAAAACTATAAATATTTGAAAAATGGTAGAAAACAGAGTTTTAAAGGAAATCGTAAACGCAATTCACCAAAGATACAAAATGGCATGCTCTTTAAAATGGCAATCTCGGATTTTCACAATTTTGGGTTTTTGACCCCTAAAATTAGAGAAAAAACAAAATGTTTTTTTTCTTCAATCCCCACAAAATACAATTTTCAAAAATATTAGAAAAACCGGAATATATGTGAGAGAACTGAGTATGGACAATACCCATACCAAATTTCAAATCAATATCTTCATTTTTGACTGAGTGATGGCTCCCTAAGTGTAAGAAACTGATTACGTCATTTTTTTAATAACTTTTTGACTTTTTTGACAAGATACGAATAAATAATTACCTTTTCTGTCTTTCTGAGGCAAAACTGGTCTAGGAACATGCCTTTTTATTTACATTTATCAATTTCTAATTTTGAGGTTTTCTGAAGAGCAAAATCGCTGTTCAGGACGTGGTAAATCCGAGGTCATTCACTTGACCTGGAAGGTCATCCGTTGACCTGAAACCTAAAAATTGCATACTGTTAGATTCCTCTCATGACAGGCAACATGCTGGTTCTTACCGCATTGCTCTAAGTTGCTTGGTTTCTAAGTTAGCAGGCCCCCCCCCCCCCCCCCCAGTCAATGGCGGGTTAAGTAATGTGCAACGGCCTCGGGTATTTTTCTTTTTGGTGGTATATATGTAGCCTGGAATTGTATTTTGATTGCCTTTCACTTATACTTTTATTGTATTACAACCAGTGAGGTATCTGACAGCAGAAATATTATTGTCACGGTACCACCATCCTCTTAATTACGTTTTGTCTTGGCCCTTAGCTCACTTTGTAATTGGCTGTGATTTTCTCCGGTATTGTGTGTTGGTTGCTGGCCTGCGTTTAATGTCTGCCAATCGCCGGTCGTCACCTGATTGGACCGTCTCCTCTGCAGCGTCCAGTGCCGAGGCGGCCCGGCGCCAGGTGGCCGAGTCTCAGTTCGCCTCCCCGGGGGCGATCAGACGGCGGCCCGCGGCCCCCGCACCGGCCGCCCCCGCCGTCACTGCAACTGCTGCCGCCGCCTCGACCACCGCAACTGCCGCACCGGCCGTGCCCTGCTCCGCCCCTGCCGACGCAGAGGACGAGAAGGCCCTGGCGGCGGCGATGGTGGCGGTGCGTGCCAAGCTGACGTGGGCGGCCGGCCAGTTGGAGTCGGCCAGCTCTGTGGAGAGCTGCGTCCAGCTGGTGGGGCTGATCAGGACCTGCGCGGACGCCCTGCAGGCGTTACGGCGCCCGGCGGCCATACAGGAGGCGCCGGTGGTCTGACGGACAGAGCCATGGCCGCCACCTGATCGCTGCCATGGCCGCCACCTGACCGCTGCCATGGCCGCCACCTGACCGCTGCCATGGCCGCCACCTGACCGCTGCCATGGCCGCCACCTGACCACTGCCAGGGTTCGATTGCCGGATCCGTGCGGTGCTGATGATGTGTGAGGCCGTCAGTCGGTGTGAAGCGTTGCAGAGACCTGCTGTGGTGGTTGGAGACCGCGTGCCTGTGATCTGCTCGTTTGGCTGGTGATACGAATGACTGGCCATGTCGGGCCTCGCTGACATTCAGCACTTATCGTCAGCTGATAACACCACCGAAGATTTGATAAACTTTGTTTTCAACTGTTTGTCAAGCATTTGTTTTCGTTTTCTAATCAAATATATATAAAACATCCTGCCTGGCCAGTTACGATAGCTTTGAGGAAGAGGTCGCCAGGATATAAGTATGTGAATAATCAGATACATTCAACATAGCGGGCTTCGCAGACCACTACTTGGATATACTACAGACACTGAGCTGGCGGGCGGCGCTGTCGGCGTCTCGTTCCGGACACCACATGTGTCAGGCTCCACACGTCAGCGGTCAGACCAACATAGCATAGCAAGGCCGATATACAGCATGTCTGCCAAGCGCGAGCTATGCTCAAACGCCACTGTCCGTTCCCCCATCAGCCATTTCTGGTCACAAACGTCCCCCAGTCCTGATGAGACCCGCCGCGTGTCACGATCAGGTGCCAGGTTCTTTCCCAGGCTAATTCGCGTCCTCCGGTCGCGGAGCCCCGCTCAGTCGGTCTCTTGACGGCGGGAGCGGCGGCGTCGGCTTCAGTCTTGTTCCGCTTCTCAAAGTTCATGATGTAGGCGAGTAGGTCGAGCTGGGTCACCTGACCGATTATCACCTGCTTGGTGCCCGTGTGTTCCTTATCCGTGACTGAAACACGGGTATTACCCAGTTAACTCGCGCACTGCAGGGTAGGTAGGCACTGTTAACCCGCGCACTGCAGGGTAGGTAGGCACTGTTAACCCGCGCACTGCAGGGTAGGTAGGCACTGTTAACCCGCGCACTGCAGGGTAGGTAGGCACTGTTAACCCGCGCACTGCAGGGTAGGTAGGCACTGTTAACCCGCGCAATGCAGGGTAGGTAGGCACTGTTAACCCGCGCACTGCAGGGTAGGTAGGCACTGTTAACCCGCGCACTGCAGGGTAGGTAGGCACTGTTAACCCGCGCACTGCAGGGTAGGTAGGCACTGTTAACCCGTGCACTGCAGGGTAGGTAGGCACTGTTAACCCGCGCACTGCAGGGTAGGTAGGCACTGTTAACCCGCGCACTGCAGGGTAGGTAGGCACTGTTAACCCGCGCACTGCAGGGTAGGTGGGCACTGTTAACCCGCGCACTGCAGGGTAGGTAGGCACTGTTAACCCGCGCACTGCAGGGTAGGTAGGCACTGTTAACCCGCGCACTGCAGGGTAGGTAGGCACTGTTAACCCGCGCACTGCAGGGTAGGTAGGCACTGTTAACCCGCGCACTGCAGGGTAGGTAGGCACTGTTAACCCGTGCACTGTAGGGTAGGTAGGCACTGTTAACCCGCGCACTGCAGGGTAGGTAGGCACTGTTAACCCGCGCACTGCAGGGTAGGTAGGCACTGTTAACCCGCGCACTGCAGGGTAGGTAGGCACTGTTAACCCGCGCACTGCAGGGTAGGTAGGCACTGTTAACCCGCGCACTGCAGGGTAGGTAGGCACTGTTAACCCGCGCACTGCAGAGTAGGTAGGCACTGTTAACCCGCGCACTGCAGGGTAGGTAGGCACTGTTAACCCGCGCACTGCAGGGTAGGTAGGCACTGTTAACCCGCGCACTGCAGGGTAGGTAGGCACTGTTAACCCGCGCACTGCAGGGTAGGTAGGCACTGTTAACCCGCGCACTGCAGGGTAGGTAGGCACTGTTAACCCGCGCACTGCAGGGTAGGTAGGCACTGTTAACCCGCGCACTGCAGGGTAGGTAGGTTTATGTTAACCCGCGCACTGCAGGGTAGGTAGGCACTGTTAACCCGCGCACTGCAGAGTAGGTAGGCACTGTTAACCCGCGCACTGCAGGGTAGGTAGGCACTGTTAACCCGCGCACTGCAGGGTAGGTAGGCACTGTTAACCCGCGCACTGCAGGGTAGGTAGGCACTGTTAACCCGTGCACTGCAGGGTAGGTAGGCACTGTTAACCCGCGCACTGCAGGGTAGGTAGGCACTGTTAACCCGCGCACTGCAGGGTAGGTAGGCACTGTTAACCCGCGCACTGCAGGGTAGGTAGGTTTATGTTAACCCGCGCACTGCAGGGTAGGTAGGCACTGTTAACCCGCGCACTGCAGGGTAGGTAGGCACTGTTAACCCGCGCACTGCATGGTAGGTAGGCACTGTTAACCCGCGCACTGCAGGGTAGGTAGGCACTGTTAACCCGCGCACTGCAGGATAAGTAGGCACTGTTAACCCGCGCACTGCAGGGTAGGTAGGCACTGTTAACCCGCGCACTGCAGGGTAGGTAGGCACTGTTAACCCGCGCACTGCAGGGTAGGTAGGCACTGTTAACCCGCGCACTGCAGGGTAGGTAGGCACTGTTAACCCGCGCACTGCAGGGTAGGTAGGCACTGTTAACCCGCGCACTGCAGGGTAGGTAGGCACTGTTAACCCGTGCACTGCAGGGTAGGTAGGCACTGTTAACCCGCGCACTGCAGAGGGTTTTATTTCCGCCTCCCCCCGTGAGATCTTGAAAACTACGCTACGTAGCGACAAGTGCAAAACGGCGTTTGATAGGATGATACAAGTTCTATCGAAAGTATTTCAGTATTGTTTTAAGTCAGGTCAAAATTGAGGTCACCAGAGGTCATCAAGGGTCAAATTTTCCAGTTTTTTCCCTGTTTTAGGAATTCGCTCCAGAAATTCCCATATATCTCGGGAACTATGCTAGTTAGAAACAACGGGCAAATGTAATCGCAGGCCATTTAAATTTTAAATCGACGTGTCCTCAAATTTGATCTGGGGTCAATATTTAATACTCCAGAGGTAAAAAAGGGGAAATGCTGTTTTTTTGCCAAACCGTGTTTTCGCTAATAACTTTTAACCTAATAAAGCTAAGGGGAAAATTTGTACGCCATTGTGTTTGTCTCGTCAAGGCGCTTCGAATGATATACATGGTGACCTTGTTAGGTCAACTTTAAAAAAAAATGTCACATGTCGCGTGCCCTTGACCTGAGGTCAAGACCCAAGTAGGTCATGTTGCATATAGGGAGACGTGTCTCGACGAGACAAACACATTGGTGCTGGTTTCACTTCTCTATCTTCATTATGTAGATAGTTATTGACAAACAAGTGATGGTGAACTCGGATGACCTCAAATGACCCCATAGGGGTCACTGAAAAAAACTTACACTTGGATCATCAAGAACATCCTATAATAACATGATCCAGAAGTAATTGGACTAATATCATGCATATCCTTGAAATAGGAAGCAAGTGACCCCACCTCCAAAAACTTTGCAGTTGTGCCATATATTTCCCCATTTACTTATTATGGGGAGGTCACGAAATTGACCTGACCTTAGGTCACCGATATCAAAATTCCGAGATATACATGTAAGTACTTATGCCCTCATGACACCCTGTAAGTTTCAAACTGACAGGTGAGAAACTCTGGCTTTGGCACAACTGCAAAGTTTTTGGAGGTGTGGTCACGACCTGGTCTGGTGACCTGACCTGAGATGACCCGAGGTCATTTTTTTATTCTTCAAAGTGTGCCGCAATTATGTCCAAACAGGTGTGCCAAAACCCGGCAAGCTGCGCGCCGCCGTTTTATCGCTATCTGATAAAAACTTGGGGGGGCAGAAATCAAGCCCCCCCACCCCCCCACCCACCCACCCATGCAGTGCGCGGGTTAAGGAGTGGCATATACATATTTTTCACGTTCGCGTCAACCCCCAGCTAAGCAGCAAAGTCCTGATGACTTCCTATGCGGTTACTCTCCATAGATGTCTATTGATGAAATTTAATAAATTTGGGGAATTTATGCAATTTTGAAATGAATGTAAGTTGCAATATGTTTCAACATGTTGGGTGCGAAATGAATTGATGAGAAGGCGCGTCAGGTTTCACGCCAATAGGTTAATAAGTGTTGAGTTATTACAAATGTTTGCCAGGGGCAATACATTAACCCGCGCCGTGCCGGTGCTTGGCGCCACCTTCAACGTGCCGGGGGGGGGGGGGGGCGTTTGATGCCCCTCGCCCCTAGAACTCGACTCCTATGGGACATAGACAAAAACCGAAAATACTGTTCGAAAGTTCGTCAAAAATAATTTTGAAACTATTTCGTTCATTTTTTGGCTTGGGTCAATATTGAGGTCACCAGAGTTCATCAAAGGTCGGATTTTCCAGTTTTGGGACTTCGCTCCAGAAACCCCCAAATATCTCGGGAACTATGATAGCTAGGAACAAACGGAAACAAAATAGAAAGTTCTTGGCAAATACAATCGTACTTGGTGTCCTCAAATTTTAGCTCGGGTCAATAGTTTAGGCTGCAGAGGTCATCAAAGATCAAAAATACTATTTTGGCAAAACTGTTTTTCGCAAATCACTTTTTTGCCTAATAAAAATAAGGCAATAACTTTGACGCCATCGTGTTTGTCTCATCAAGGCGCTTCGAATCATATCCATGCTGACCAGGTTAAGTCAACTTAGAAATCTGACCTAAGGTCAAGGTCAAGTGGTGACCTAAGTATGTAATGTTGCATATTGAGAGACGTGTCTCGACAAGACAAAGACATTGGTGCCGGTTTCACTTCTCTATCGTCATTATGTCGATAGTTATTGACAAAAAGGTGTTTGTAACCTCGGATGACCTCGGCTGACCCCGTGTGGGGGTAATTGAACAAAAATTGCATCTGGATCATCAAGAATGGCCTATGATAACATGATCCAGAAGGAATTGGACTGATATGCGTATCCTCGGAATAGGAAGCATTTGAATATTTCCTCATTGACTTATAATGGGGGAGGTCACGAAATTGACCCGACCTTAGGTCACCGATATAAAAACCGATATAAACGAATTGTAGGTATCTCAACGGCGTATCCAAGGGTGTACCTTGGACACCCGCGGGTACCTCCTTGAGCTGAGGGCTCATTTTATTTGTATATAAGGGCCCTAAGCGGTCTTAGGGGCTGTCCAGACGTACCCTCGGTCGATCTGAGGGACGATTGGTCGGACCGTGGGGCCCTCAGTCGCCATGAAGGGGCCCTCAGTCAGCCTGCCCCTCGGTCCTGTCGGCCCGAGAGGCACTCAGTCGGCCTGAGGGGCCTTCAGTCGGCCTGAGAGACCTCAGTCGCTCTGAGGGGGCCCTCGGTCAGCTTGAGGGGGCCCTGTCGGCACGATGGGCACTCAGTCTGCCCGAGGGGCCCTCAGTCGCCCTGAAGGGGCCCTCAGTCGCCCTGAAGGGGCCTCAGTCGGCCTGAAGGGGCCCCTCAGTCGGCCTGAAGGGGCACTCAGCCGGCCTGAGGTGCCCTCAGTCTGCGTGAGTAGGCCCTCAGTCGGCCTGAGTAGGCCCTCAGTCGGCCTGAGTAGGCCCTCAGTCGGCCTGAGGCCCTGAGGGGCCCTCAATTGGCCTGGGGTAGCTCTCAGTCGGGACCTTAGGGTCCCTCAGTCGGCTTGAATTAGTGTGAAGGGACCCTCAGTCGGCGTTAGGGGCCCGCAGTCGGTCTGAGGGGGCTCAGTCGGCCTGAGGGGCCCTCAGTTGGCCTGCGGGGCCCAGTCAGTCTGAGGGTCACTCAGTCGATCTGAGGGGCCGTTAGTCGTCCTAGGATAGCCCTCGGATGGTCTGAGGGGCCCTCGGTCGGCCTGATATGGCTCTCGGCCGGCTTGAGGATGCCCTTGGTTTACATGAGGTTGCCTTCGGACCGCCTGAGCCCTGAGGTGCCTTCTGTCGGTCTGAGGGGCCGTCGCTCCTCAGTCGGCCTGAGGGGCCATTGGTCGTCCTAGGATGGCCTTCGGATGTCCTAAGGAGGCGCTTGGTCGGCCTGAGATGGCCCTCGGCCGGCTTGAGAGGGCCCTCGTTCGGCAAGAGGGTGCCCTCGGTCTGCCTGAAGGGCCCACAGACGGCCTGATATGGACCTTGGCCGGTCTGAGATGAACCTGGGACAGTCCAAATGTCCCTCGGGTCACCCTGAGGGAGCCCGCGGTCGGCTTGAGAGGCCCTTGACCGGCTAAGCGGCTCCTCTGTCGGCATGAGGAGCCTTCGATGGACCTGAGAAAGTTTTCGATCGGTCTGAGGGGCCCTTGGTTGGTCAGAGTGCCCTTCGGTCGACTCAAGGGGCCTTTGATCGGCCTGAGGGTGCACTCAGCCGCCCCGTGGGGGCCTTCGATCGACCTAAGGGAGCCTTTGGTGGGCCTGAGTGGACCTCAGTCGGCCTGAGGGTGCTCTCGGTCGGTCTGAAAGGCCCTCAGTCGGCCTAAGGGGCCCTACACCGGCTTGAAAGGACGCTCGGTCAGCGTGAGGGACCATCGTTCAAACTGTGGCGTCCTCGGTCGGCCTTAGCTCGCCCTTGGCCGGTCTGTGGGGGATCCCTGCTAGGCCCTTCAAGACGGATCTTTCGAGGCCTCGTTGGGCCCAACAGACCCACAGAGGTCTCTTTTAAGCCAGATAAGAACCGTTTCAGGATGTCTTTCCCTTCCTTCAAATCACGACTTCAAAACATGCTGGATCTGCGATTAACTTTGTATTTTCTGTATTTACCCCCGCGCTCAGCAACGCATTTTCATGATTTACCCTACCCCAGCTCAAAAACATTTTTTAGCTGGGGTGGTGGTAAAAGGGCCTTCAGTCTTGGAAAGGGGCCCTGACGCTCCGGGGCTCATCAAACTGGCCGCAGGTACTACCTTGGCGAATTCCTGGATACGCCTATGAGGTATATATGACCTTATGAAATACTGTAAGTTTGAAACCGATCGGACATAAACTGTGACTGTGGTACGACCGCAAACTTTGGAGGTGGGGTCACGTCTGTCCTGGTGACCTGACCTGAAATGAGCCGAGGTTAAGAATTTCACACAATGAGGGTAATTGATGCCCGAACACTTGTGTCAAAAACGGCGGCGCTGTGTGCCGCCGTTTTTCCGCTATCCTCTAAAAACCTTAGGGGAGTGGGCGTCTAAACACCCCCCCCCCCCCCCGCACGGCGAGGGTTAAAGGAAATAGTTAATCTTCAACATTAGTTTTAAACTGAGATAGCAGTTTTGTAGCCCGTGTTGGGAAACCCCTATCTGCAAGTTTTCTTGACTGAAAAGACTCTCCAGCCGAATATATTTGAGTTTTTGGCGAAGGAATGCGGTGCTGGCGAAAGAATGTTGTACTGGTTCTAGCCTGGGCAGAGGCTATACCAACCATCAGCCAATCAGCTTGCAGCTGGCGCTAGCAAGCGAATCGCCGGCCGCCGGTTGGTACATCTCCAATGCTAGTCTATCTTTACACGACTACTTTCGAATCTGATTGGCTGAACCATTTTTTACATTCGCGTGACGTCAGGACTCTGACTCAGAGAGTATGCATATAGTTTTGATAAAAATGTACGGCCTTCTGTCTTGAATCGGCGCGATATAAGGCCATTTTTGACAATATAAAAAGAAATTGTATTAACAAATATAATCAAATCGTGTTGGGTAAGAATTTCCCAAGGTGGACTATTTCCTTTAAGCTCAGGCGTGAGGTCGTATTCGTATACCTGCATACCTACATACCTACATGCATACATATATATGTAATATATATATATATATATATATATATATATATATATATATATATATATAACGCTGCGCTGTCCACTATCCGGCGCTGACCATTTGCAGCCTCAAAGAAATATGAACCGATGATCCCTTTCTCGCCGCTCAGTGCGACCCACATCGTGACTTGCGGGGAGTGAAGCGGAAGTTGTTGCCCAGTTTGTGGTCTGGTCACCAACCATGTTCTGTCATTCTGTCTGTTGAGGTGGCAGTCTATGTAGGCGCAGGGGCGCAGCCAGACCTTCAGAAGGGGAGGGAGGCACCTGGGAGAGCCCCCACCCCCCACCCCCCACCAAAATACCCCTGGATATGAAAAACTCTACGGATTTCGGCCACTTTATTTTGTGAGGCCCCCTTTTTAGCATTTTTCTTCGTCTACTTTTGATGAGCTGGATTGGACCAGGACCCTCAGTAGGCATTGTACTGAGCGCATTACTAATTTGTATTGTTGCGTACAGGAGATAAAACCTATCTTAGCTGACAACAGGTGGGGGTCGGCTTTTGAGTGTGGGGTCGGCTGAAATGACGAAAAAATGTCCCCCTTCATTTTGATACGTGTATTAAAGCCATTACAGCATTCTTGATGCGGATTTTAATGTTATAAAGGTAGGTATGTACTTGCTAGTTAGCGCCGCGAAGCGGCGCGAAATTTTTACGGTTTTGCCTGATAAAACCCAGAAATATAGGCGGTGTGCCTTGTAGAGGATAATAAGCTAAAAATGATATTTATTCAATTCAGCGTTACGACGAACCGATGACGATGACTATGGCTTCGTTATGACGATGACTACCGATGTGACTCCGCGAAGCGGCGTGAAAATGGTAATTTTAGGTCCTGGAAAACGAAATGTTAATATTGGAACCAGACCGTGAGGTGAGATGGCTTGGGGAGATGGTCCTGGCCTGTTTCCACTATTAGCTCTTCGGTCCAGTAAATTGTGCACCGCTGGAGCAGCTTCCGGTTGCCGATCTCCTCGTCTTTGCGTTCGCGTCGCGTTCGCGTCGCCTTTTTCGGAACTCGGCAAACTAGCTAAACATGTAGCCTGCTTGAAACTTAAAAGTGAATACTTTATGAAGGGTATGGGCCCTGTGGCCAGCAATTACCGCCAAGGAGAGCCTCTGCCAGACACTTAATGAAATTATTTTTCCCATTTTCCGAATTTGTATAAACAATTGTGAAACTTGTGTCATGCCGCGAAGCGGCGCGAAATTTTCCAGTTTTTGACACTAGATAGCTGGAATTTGACTGCACTACAAAGACAATTTTTACGATAAATTGTTATTTTTTCCCTCAAAAAGTGTGTGTGTGTGTGGGGGGGGGGGGGGTCGACCCTCCCCCGCTTTCTAAAAGTAGGGGGAGTTTGCCCATACCTCCCCCGACCCTCCCATCGGCGACGCCCCTGACTGACAAATATTGCAGCACACACTCTCCTGAGGGGAAAATTGTTAAATTGTTTTGTACTACCATCATCCCTCCCCCCCCCCCCCCCCCCCGAATTCAAAAAAGCATCAGACTTATCAAATAACCATTTTGAAACCCAAGAAAGCATTGCACCAGGTGGGTCAGAGTACAGCACATTACCGCTCATGACCGCGCCGACCACGGATAGCAGGCGCTCCAGGCGACGGCTAGCAACCCCTGGGCAGGCTCGAGGGCCCCGTTCACAGACTCAATGGCCCTCTGGATAAGCTTGAGAGGGCCCTTAACAGACTCAATGGCCCCTTGGTAAGCCGAGAGGCCCCTAAGCAGACTAATAGCCCCTGGGCAGGTTCGAGAGGCCCCTGAACAGGATCAATGGACCATTGGGAAAGCTCGAGGCCCCTGAACAGACTAATGGCCCCTAGGCAGGTTCGAGAGGCCCTTGAACAGACTCAATGGGCGCTTGGGCAAGCTCGAGAGACCTCTGGGCAAGCTCGAGAGGCCTCTGGGCAGGCTTTAATGGCCCCTGGGCAGGTTCAAGAGGCCCCTGAACAGACTCGATAGTCATCTGGGAAAACTATAATGGGCCCCTGGGTAGGTTCAAGAGGCCCCAAAACAGACTATAATGACCCCCTGGATAGGCTCGAGAGGTCCCTGAACATACGCAATGGGCTCCTGGACATGCTCGAGAGGCCACTGGGCAGGTTTGTTGGGCCGTGGGTGGGCTCAATTGGCCCCTGGACAAGTGGACATGCTCTAGAGGCTCCTGGGCAGGTTTTTGGGGCCCCTGAGTGAACTCAATGGGCCCCATGGTATGCTCGAAAGGTCCCTGGGCATGTTTCTGCGCCCTTAAGTGGGCTCAATGGGCCCCTGGACATGCTCGAGAGGCCCAGGACAGTTTTTTGGGCCCCTCTGTGGGCTCAATGGGTCCCTGGACATGCCCAAGAGGCCCCCTGGGCCGGCTTCGAAAGCCCTTCAGTGTCTCTGAGGGCCCTTGACATGCACCAGAGTGACCCTTGCCTAGTTTGAGGGCTCCTCTGTGGCTTTTTGAAAACCATTTAGCCAATGCAAATGGTATCTGGGCCAATCTCGGCGAGGCTCCCTGTGACCCGTAAGGGGCGGGGGCAATTGCCCCCCTTGCCCCTCCCCCCCCCCCCTGGCTGCGCCCCTGTGTAGGTGTGATCCTATCACTGAACCAAACTCTGTCAAGCCAGTTTTCATGACGGGGATCTCTCCGCAGTGCCCACTTACTGAACAGCTCACGCTGAACCAGAATAGTTGGTGCGGTTATTGACAGGTCGGTATCGTATATGGCTTGAGAGCGAGTTCGTCGTGCATGATTCGTCGTATGTTTCGGTCACTGATGCCAATTACCAATCACAGCGCTGACCCTTCGAGCAGACTTCCGGCTGTTCCGACGGTTTATATCCGCTACCCGCTCGATATGTGCAGGGGTTCACACCGTTCTTGGGCGTCCGGGCCTGTCTTTGTTCTGTTTTCCAACCAATCCCGTACGCTGCCACTTATAAATTATTATTTTAACATATTTGGGCTGTAATTTTCGCCCAAACTGATGTTGGAAATCCTGAATCAGCGACTAAGTTACCGGCCCTAGCATGAGATTCGACCACAAAAACGCTTTCATCTTTTGTCAGCTGTTGATGTTACTCGTCGAGCGCGACAAACGATTAAAGCGACATTGCCACCTCGCAGGCCAATATAGAGTTTTTGGTGTGTATCGGTAGATTAAGCGTGTCCAATTTCACTTGCAAAATTTGGTTCCCGACCCCCCCCCCCCATTAGATCAAAAAATACGTTTGCACCACTCATGATTGGTACACATTCGTGAAATTGGAGTCGCCTCAATACTATTTATAATCACTTCTTGGCGGACTTTGATTTTCTTTTGAATATTGCAAACTCAACATCACCATTCCGTCAGTGCACTTTAAAATTAAAATGCGTATACAGTTAATTATATTTTCAACAACCATAGTCTCTTTCATAATAAAACATGAATAAAATAGCAAGAATGGCTCTGGCTCGATTTTGGGACCGTAGGAAATTTGTGACCAATACCTTATAACACAGATATACTTTTAAAAGTCAAGTATCGGCGAATTCGGACGCTTCGGCTCTGGGCGGGCGCCAATTCCACAGCCAAACTGGATGAAAGCGGCCATCATGAATCTAGTACTGAGCACAGCTGGGACCAACGTTTTGGAGTCAGAAAAACACATGAATTGCCGATATCCTGCTTTAAGTGCTGCAGGAGCAAGTTTGAGCTTGAGCATACACGATTGTTGATCCCCATTCCCCACCATTCATTTAAGTTGCTTTTTAGAAATCCTCCGGAGGTGGCAATATCCCTTTAACCCTCGCCCTACGGGGGGCCTGACAGCCCCCCCCCCCTGAGGTTTTTCTAGAATAACTTTTTACACATGCGGCGCATCTTGCTGAAATTTTCGGTAGCTGAGTTCACAACAATTATACGTACGCTGTAAAAATTTAGTTGAAATTGGTTAAGTAGTTTGGGAGATAATCATGTTTTCATGACGTCATGCTGGTGAAAAAAACACAAATATTTTAGCAATGGTAGAAAACAGAGTTTTAAAGTAAATTACAAACGCAATTCACCAAAGATACAAAATGGCATTCTCTTTAAAATGGCAATCTCGGATTTGCAAAATTTTGGGGTTTTGACCCTTAAAATTATTGAATTTTATTTGTATTTAAATTTAAATTATTGAATTAAGTATTGAATGCATGTTTTTCTCGTGATTGGTGTATCATTGAATACTATGTCAAGATCGTGTCACGTCACTGATCTTGAATAGGTTTGGTAATTCGTCTTTGATGCATTTAGTGATAATATATGTACATGGAACCACTTGTTATTTTTTTGAATGAATTAATTAATCTTTATTTGGAGCTCTTTAACATTTCTAGCTTGAATACAAATTTCCGTATATCATCAGCAAATATGTAAGAGGTACCTATGTCTGTTGTATTGCTGATGTCATTAATATAGTGAATACATAAAATAGGACCTAAAATTGAACCCTGTGGGACGCCAATTTTAATCATTTGTTTCATAGATGCAACCTCCTCTATTATTGTCATATGATGCCCCTTATTAATATATGAATATCGTGCTGTAGAAACCCCTCGTATCACAATGCGGTGTATTTTGTTTCAAGAGAATTGCTAAGTAAACTGTATCCAAAGCTTTTTGTAAATCAAGGTATAAGGAGCATGTTATTTCGTTATTGTGTAGATATTTTGTACTTCATCGTACATGTGCACAATCGACATGTACGTAAAGTGTTGTTTCCTGAATCTGAATTGAAGAAGATTCAGGATAATATTTGCCTTAATCCGCGCCCCGCTGGAGGTGGCAGAATATGCCCCTCCCGGATTGTCCCAATAACTTGAAACCAATGATAGATATCGACGTCAATCTTGCAGTGCCTTATGCTGCATAAATTCTACGTCTTATCACACAATTTCAATGAAAATGGCTCCACTTTGGGAGATAGTGACTGTGGCCGCCGTGGTGTCTCCTGTCTGTCCCCGCCGCCCGTCGCCAGCGCGACGGGCCGGGTCGGCCGCGCGGCCGTGCCAGGCGGGCCCTGTGCGACTCGGAGGTGTTTGCCCGCGGCCTACCTGTGTGCGGAGCCGCGGCCCGGTCCGCTGTTTTCGGAAACATCCGGCTAGGTGTCATTGGTGGCTGCCGTTTTGCCTCCTATCCGTCCCCGCCGCCCGTCGCCAGCGCGGCGGACCGAGCGGCCGTGCCAGGCCGGCTGTGAGAGGCGGAGGTATTTGTTCGCGGCCCACCTGTGTGCGGAGCCGCGGCCCGGTCCACTGTTTTCGGAAACATCCGGCTGGTTGCCATTGTCTACCAGGGCATAGCCGGCAGTGAGCGCGGCGGCCGGCCCGGCCCACCCGTGGTATGATAGTGTCCCGCGCCGCGCCTCGCCGGGCCACCTGTTCAAACAGCGCGCTGCGTCGCGCCTCACGTGTTTTCGCTATGTCTCTCTATGCGCCCTATTTGTCTAGCCTCCCCTGTATTTTTTTGCGACCTCATTTCCTCGCTGTATTTAAGCCGCTGTCAACATGTTTCGTTTCGTTTCGTTTATTAAGGATTCGTCCACGTAGTGGGTATTATGAACCCTGTACATTGTAGGTAAGGGTGACAGACATTTACTCATACACTATGGGAACGGTCACGGTCACGATGCATGTGAAAAACAACACGGACATCCGATTGTAATTCATGTTGGCTGACAAATGGCACGCAGGAACGCCCCGCGACTCCGCACCTCGGTAATGTTAGCTGGGAGAGAATTCCACGCACGCGCGGCCCTATATGCGAAGCTTCTCTGCGTGGCTGACAGGCGACATCTTTCCAGCTGCAGCTCTCCCGCGGCTACAGCTCTCGTTTCCCTCTGGGATACCTGGGATCGTTTGACAAAAAGAGCTCTCAGGGCTGGCGGGCAGTTGTGGTCATGAAGCGCACTAAACACTTTGAGGCAGTCTCGCTGATGCACCATCTCCCTCGCACTCAGCCACCCTAACGAGATGAGGACAGGTGAGATGTGCTCACTGCGCCGCACCCCAGAGACAAGTCTCGCCGCAAAGTTGATAGTTTTCTGAATCCGTGACAGATGGCATTGGGCGGCCCCGTCCCAAACGGAGAGACAGTACAAAATGTGGGGGAAAACGTGAGCCTGTACCAGGAGCTCAAGGGCTTTGGGTGTGAAATAGTGGCGAGTTTTGTAGAGGGATATGAGGATAGCGTTGCATCTGCGAACCACCGTCGATATATGTGGCTCCCAGGTCAGACCTGGGCCCAGGACCATGCCCAGGACCTTCACGGTGGAACATGGCGGGATGCGTGAGCGTGATAAGGTGATGTGGAAGCTCGATGTCTTTTTTATGGAAGATTTTGTACCAAAGATGATGAAATGGGTTTTGTCAGGGTTCATTTTGAGACAGTTGGACAGAAACCAATCTTGAAGGTGTATGATGGACTCTTCGACGCGGGCCTTCAGGTGTGATAAGTTGATGACATCGAGAGGGGAGTGGTCCAGGAGTTGAGTGTCATCGGCATAGGACAGGAGTCGGCCATGGGGAAGGAATGCGGACATGTCGTTGATGAAGATAAGGAAGAGGATGGGTCCGACTATGGAGCCCTGGGCGACGCCGTGGGTCAATGGGAGAATTAGGTCTGATCCGCCCGCTACCATCTGTTTCCGGTCTTGCAGATAGCTGCGGAACCAGTCTGAGCACACCCCGTACCATTCTAGCTTGTCCAAGAGGACGCCATGATCGACGCTGTCAAAAGCTTTACTTAGGTCGAGCGTCGTCAGCGACGCTATTTCACCTGCGTCGATAATCTTTGAGATCCACTCCACTGCGTCGATCAGGGCGTCCTCCGCGGAATGACGGGGTCGGTAAGCATATTGAAATTGAGACAGTATATGGTTTTCCTGTAGATATGACGTGAGTTGCATGCAGACAGCCTTTTCCGTGATTTTTGACAAAACAGACAGGATAGAGATAGGCCGGAAGTTATTCAAATCGGATCGGTCTCCAGACTTGTGAATAGGTACAACGCGAGCTATTTTCCAGGCATTAGGAAACGTGCATGTGGTTACAGATTTGTTGACGATATTAAGAAGGTGAGGCCCAATAACAGCAAAACACCTTTTCACTGCATGGAGAGGGACGCCATCGATACCGACTGCCCTTGACGAGCTCATGCGTTTAATGGCCTTCGAGAGTTCTGGCAGGGTTACAGGGCGTAGTGCGAGGGCTGATGAGCACACACGGGGAGGCCTCGGTCCGTGCGAGCCCGAAACGGTGGTGCGCCCCACCTCCGCGGCGATGCGTGACCCCACGGACGCAAAATGCTCATTGAATGCGTCAGCCCGGTCACTGACGTCATCGTCACCCAAAGCGGGGCCCCGTGATGGTTGGACAGCAAAACTTTTCAGACGACTCCAAAAAGATTGTCTGTCCGATAAAAGAGAGTCACACAGGAAGTCGCGACGGGCACGAGTGAGCTGGCTTTTCACAGTGTTGCGCCGCCGCTGGTATTCACAGCGACTTTCTGGGGTTCTGGTGCGCTCCCAGGTTCTCGCTCTGTTCTCACTAGACTCTCGCGCTGATCGGACGGCTCTGTGCTCTCCCAGCCTCCGCGTAGAGCGGTCGGCTCCTTCGTCGTGTGATTTCGCCTTCCGCAATATAGACTGTGAAAGAGTGCAGTGGCGTGACAAGTGGTGTCCGCCGAGAGCGGAAGAAGAAGTGCGTGATCACCGATACAGTAATACAGCGCAGGTTACCTAACCTGTCACCCCGCCGTTCCTGGCTTGCTGCATTGTAGGTCTCCTTGTCTGCATTTTCGACTTCTATCACGCCCACACCGACACACCTGTCACTCCACCGTTCCTGGCTTGCTGCATTGTAAGTCTCCTTGTCGTCTGCATTTTCGACTTCTATCACGCCCACACCGACACACCTGTCACCCCACCGTTCCTGGCTTGCTCCATTGTAAGTCTGATTGTCGTTTGCATTTTCGACTTTTATCACGCCCACCCCCATTGTGTACCGCCTTCATCCTTTCATGACAAATACCTGCGCTCGCTGTTTATCATTTCCCGGACCCAAATGCCATGTACCGGTAGACACGATCAATTTAGAGCTACACAGATACAGTCCACACCAGAGCGCTCGAGACACACGAGGTGTTTCGGGCTCACGTAGGTTCACCGCGTCTGCGACAGTGACGTTTTAATCAAGTCATATCATGTCATTTTTGATGGAAAAACAATAAATGTTTGAAAAATCGTAGAAAATCGAGTTTTGAAGAACATTTCAAATAAAAAACGCCGAAAGAAAGAAAGTTACACTATATTTAAAATGGCTATCTCAGATTTGTGATTTTTTTAGTTTTTGACTCCCAAAAATAGACAACTTTTTGATTGTTTCGCTGTCGAAAAATTATTTGTCGTTTTACAGCATACAGCATACTGTACTGTTGTAATTATGTCGGCCCCCTTGGCTACGAGGGCCCCTCTGATCCCGTGTGTCCCCCCGGACGAAATCCTGCCTACGCCCCTGATAAAGGGTACGACTGCTATTGCAATCTGCCACTGGCATGGATCTGCCACTGGCAGCACCGTCATAGGGGTGGACACCCGCAGCTGTCCCCACAGCTGGAGGCGGCAGCGACAGACGTCACACGTGACATCACACGTCACACGTGACATCACACGTCACACGTGACATAGCAGACAACGCGTGGACTACGGTTCATGCGGAATGCTAACGTTCGGAAACGCGTTCACCTTGATGGCCATTTTATCAAGGCTAGTAATGTGTCATTTGAAGCGACTACGACATATATAGCCAAAATGTTTCTCATTTATGAAACGGGATGCTGCCGAGTGCCGCCTGGGAAGTGTTTGCCTGAATCATAACTACGTGTCATGTTTAGGCTCTGCGACGTCGCAGAATTGATGGTCCATCATCCATTCGTCGTCGAGGAACTTGGACATGTAGTTCCTGACGCTGTCCGGGAGGATCACCACCACTCGGGAGCCCTCCGGCAGCTCACTGGCGGCCTGAAATCAGCGTAACTCAGGTCACCATCGGGTGGAAACGGGAGCCCACCGGCAGCTCACAGGCGGCCTGAAATCAGCGTAAGCCAGGTCACCATCCGGCAGCTCACTGGCGGCCTGAAATCAGCGTAAGCCAGCTGTCACCATCTGTTGGAAATGCAGGGGTAATCATTGTGTTAGCAAATTTAGCACAACCTATTTATCGTTTTGCATTGTGTGATGCGTAAACGGCGTTTGTTACAGGTAGCATTGCTGGAAATAAATGCGCTGATCTGGTGGAGGTCCTCACGCCTACTGGTTATACTCATTGAACTCCTCTAGCTATTTGTATAGGCTTTCTCGGTCAGAGGCCCTGTCGGAGACCATCCTGTTACCTGGCACGCGGCGTACACGGCTGCTCCGCTGCCCTACTTTCTCGGTCAGAAGCCCTGTCGGAGACCATCCTGTTACCTGGTACGCGGAGTACACGGCTGCTCCGCTGCTCCGCTGCCCTACTTTCTCGGTCAGAAGCCCTGTCAGAGACCATCCTGTTACCTGGCACGCGGCGTACACGGCTGCTCCGCTGCCCTACTTTCTCGGTCAGAGGCCCTGTCGGAGACCATCCTGTTACCTGGCACGCGGCGTACACGGCTGCTCCGCTGCCCTACTTTCTCGGTCAGAAGCCCTGTCGGAGACCATCCTGTTACCTGGCACGCGGCGTACACGGCTGCTCCGCTGCTCTACTTTCTCGGTCAGAAGCCCTGTCGGAGACCATCCTGTTACCTGGCACGCGGCGTACACGGCTGCTCCGCTGCCCTACTTTCTCGGTCAGAGGCCCTGTCGGAGACCATCCTGTTACCTGGCACGCGGCGTACACGGCTGCTCCGCTGCCCTACTTTCTCGGTCAGAAGCCCTGTCGGAGACCATCCTGTTACCTGGCACGCGGCGTACACGGCTGCTCCGCTGCCCTACTTTCTCGGTCAGAAGCCCTGTCAGAGACCATCCTGTTACCTGGCACGCGGCGTACACGGCTGCTCCGCTGCTCCGCTGCCCTACTTTCTCGGTCAGAAGCCCTGTCGGAGACCATCATGTTACCTGGCACGCGGCGTACACGGCTGCTCCGCTGTTCCGCTGCCCTACTTTCTCGGTCAGAAGCCCTGTCAGAGACCATCCTGTTACCTGGCACGCGGCGTACACGGCTGCTCCGCTGCCCTACTTTCTCGGTCAGAGGCCCTGTCGGAGACCATCCTGTTACCTGGCACGCGGCGTACACGGCTGCTCCGCTGCCCTACTTTCTCGGTCAGAAGCCCTGTCAGAGACCATCCTGTTACCTGGCACGCGGCGTACACGGCTGCTCCGCTGCCCTACTTTCTCGGTCAGAAGCCCTGTCGGAGACCATCCTGTTACCTGGCACGCGGCGTACACGGCTGCTCCGCTGCCCTACTTTCTCGGTCAGAAGCCCTGTCAGAGACCATCCTGTTACCTGGCACGCGGCGTACACGGCTGCTCCGCTGCCCTACTTTCTCGGTCAGAAGCCCTGTCAGAGACCATCCTGTTACCTGGCACGCGGCGTACACGGCTGCTCCGCTGCCCTACTTTCTCGGTCAGAAGCCCTGTCGGAGACCATCCTGTTACCTGGCACGCGGCGTACACGGCTGCTACGCTGCCCTACTTTCTCGGTCAGAAGCCCTGTCAGAGACCATCCTGTTACCTGGCACGCGGCGTACACGGCTGCTCCGCTGCCCTACTTTCTCGGTCAGAAGCCCTGTCGGAGACCATCCTGTTACCTGGCACGCGGCGTACACGGCTGCTCCGCTGCCCTACTTTCTCAGTCAGAAGCCCTGTCGGAGACCATCCTGTTACCTGGCACGCGGCGTACACGGCTGCTCCGCTGCCCTACTTTCTCGGTCAGAAGCCCTGTCGGAGACCATCCTGTTATCTGGCACGCGGCGTACACGGCTGCTCCGCTGCCCTACTTTCTCGGTCAGAAGCCCTGTCGGAGACCATCCTGTTACCTGGCACGCGGCGTACACGGCTGCTCCGCTGCCCTACTTTCTCGATCAGAAGCCCTGTCAGAGACCATCCTGTTACCTGGCACGCGGCGTACACGGCTGCTCCGCTGCCCTACTTTCTCGGTCAGAAGCCCTGTCGGAGACCATCCTGTTACCTGGCACGCGGCGTACACGGCTGCTCCGCTGCTCCGCTGCCCTACTTTCTCGGTCAGAAGCCCTGTCAGAGACCATCCTGTTACCTGGCACGCGGCGTACACGGCTGCTCCGCTGCCCTACTTTCTCGGTCAGAAGCCCTGTCAGAGACCATCCTGTTACCTGGCACGCGGCGTACACGGCTGCTCCGCTGCCCTACTTTCTCGGTCAGAAGCCCTGTCGGAGACCCTCCTGTTACCTGGCACGCGGCGTACACGGCTGCTCCGCTGCCCTACTTTCCCGGTCAGAAGCCCTGTCGGAGACCATCCTGTTACCTGGCACGCGGCGTACACGGCTGCTCCGCTGCCCTACTTTCTCGGTCAGAAGCCCTGTCGGAGACCATCCTGTTACCTGGCACGCGGCGTACACGGCTGCTCCGCTACCCTACTTTCTCGGTCAGAAGCCCTGTCGGAGACCATCCTGTTACCTGGCACGCGGCGTACACGGCTGCTCCGCTGCCCTACTTTCTCGGTCAGAAGCCCTGTCGGAGACCATCCTGTTACCTGGCACGCGGCGTACACGGCTGCTCCGCTGCTCCGCTGCCCTACTTTCTCGGTCAGAAGCCCTGTCGGAGACCATCCTGTTACCTGGCACGCGGCGTACACGGCTGCTCCGCTGCCCTACTTTCTCGGTCAGAAGCCCTGTCGGAGACCATCCTGTTACCTGGCACGCGGCGTACACGGCTGCTCCGCTGCTCCGCTGCCCTACTTTCTCGGTCAGAAGCCCTGTCGGAGACCATCCTGTTACCTGGCACGCGGCGTACACGGCTGCTCCGCTGCCCTACTTTCTCGGTCAGAAGCCCTGTCGGAGACCATCCTGTTACCTGGCACGCGGCGTACACAGCTGCTCCGCTGCTCCGCTGCCCTACTTTCTCGGTCAGAAGCCCTGTCGGAGACCATCCTGTTACCTGGCACGCGGCGTACACGGCTGCTCCGCTGCCCTACTTTCTCGGTCAGAAGCCCTGTCAGAGACCATCCTGTTACCTGGCACGCGGCGTACACGGCTGCTCCGCTGCCCTACTTTCTCGGTCAGAAGCCCTGTCGGAGACCATCCTGTTACCTGGCACGCGGCGTACACGGCTGCTCCGCTGCCCTACTTTCTCGGTCAGAAGCCCTGTCGGAGACCATCCTGTTACCTGGCACGCGGCGTACACGGCTGCTCCGCTGCCCTACTTTCTCGGTCAGAAGCCCTGTCAGAGACCATCCTGTTACCTGGCACGCGGCGTACACGGCTGCTCCGCTGCTCCGCTGCCCTACTTTCTCGGTCAGAAGCCCTGTCAGAGACCATCCTGTTACCTGGCACGCGGCGTACACGGCTGCTTCGATGCTCCGCTGCCCTACTTTCTCGGTCAGAAGCCCTGTCAGAGACCATCCTGTTACCTGGCACGCGGCGTACACGGCTGCTCCGCTGCCCTACTTTCTCGGTCAGAAGCCCTGTCGGAGATCATCCTGTTACCTGGCACGCGGCGTACACGGCTGCTCCGCTGCCCTACTTTCTCGGTCAGAAGCCCTGTCGGAGACGATCCTGTTACCTGGCACGCGGCGTACACGGCTGCTCCGCTGCCCTACTTTCTCGGTCAGAAGCCCTGTCAGAGACCATCCTGTTATCTGGCACGCGGCGTACACGGCTGCTCCGCTGCTCCGCTGCCCTACTTTCTCGGTCAGAAGCCCTGTCAGAGACCATCCTGTTACCTGGCACGCGGCGTACACGGCTGCTCCGCTGCCCTACTTTCTCGGTCAGAAGCCCTGTCGGAGACCATCCTGTTACCTGGCACGCGGCGTACACGGCTGCTCCGCTGCCCTACTTTCTCGGTCAGAAGCCCTGTCAGAGACCATCCTGTTACCTGGCACGCGGCGTACACGGCTGCTCCGCTGCCCTACTTTCTCGGTCAGAAGCCCTGTCAGAGACCATCCTGTTACCTGGCACGCGGCGTACACGGCTGCTCCGCTGCCCTACTTTCTCGGTCAGAAGCCCTGTCGGAGACCATCCTGTTACCTGGCACGCGGCGTACACGGCTGCTCCGCTGCCCTACTTTCTCGGTCAGAAGCCCTGTCAGAGACCATCCTGTTACCTGGCACGCGGCGTACACGGCTGCTCCGCTGCCCTACTTTCTCGGTCAGAAGCCCTGTCGGAGACCATCCTGTTACCTGGCACGCGGCGTACACGGCTGCTCCGCTGCCCTACTTTCTCGGTCAGAAGCCCTGTCGGAGACCATCCTGTTACCTGGCACGCGGCGTACACGGCTGCTCCGCTGCCCTACTTTCTCGGTCAGAAGCCCTGTCGGAGACCATCCTGTTACCTGGCACGCGGCGTACACGGCTGCTCCGCTGCCCTACTTTCTCGGTCAGAAGCCCTGTCGGAGACCATCCTGTTACCTGGCACGCGGCGTACACGGCTGCTCCGCTGCCCTACTTTCTCGATCAGAAGCCCTGTCAGAGACCATCCTGTTACCTGGCACGCGGCGTACACGGCTGCTCCGCTGCTCCGCTGCCCTACTTTCTCGGTCAGAAGCCCTGTCAGAGACCATCCTGTTACCTGGCACGCGGCGTACACGGCTGCTCCGCTGCCCTACTTTCTCGGTCAGAAGCCCTGTCGGAGACCATCCTGTTACCTGGCACGCGGCGTACACGGCTGCTCCGCTGCCCTACTTTCTCGGTCAGAAGCCCTGTCGGAGACCATCCTGTTACCTGGCACGCGGCGTACACGGCTGCTCCGCTGCCCTACTTTCTCGGTCAGAAGCCCTGTCGGAGACCATCCTGTTACCTGGCACGCGGCGTACACGGCTGCTCCGCTGCCCTACTTTCTCGGTCAGAAGCCCTGTCAGAGACCATCCTGTTACCTGGCACGCGGCGTACACGGCTGCTCCGCTGCTCCGCTGCCCTACTTTCTCGGTCAGAAGCCCTGTCAGAGACCATCCTGTTACCTGGCACGCGGCGTACACGGCTGCTCCGCTGCCCTACTTTCTCGGTCAGAAGCCCTGTCAGAGACCATCCTGTTACCTGGCACGCGGCGTACACGGCTGCTCCGCTGCTCCGCTGCCCTACTTTCTCGGTCAGAAGCCCTGTCGGAGACCATCCTGTTACCTGGCACGCGGCGTACACGGCTGCTCCGCTGCCCTACTTTCTCGGTCAGAAGCCCTGTCGGAGACCATCCTGTTACCTGGCACGCGGCGTACACGGCTGCTCCGCTGCCCTACTTTCTCGGTCAGAAGCCCTGTCGGAGACCATCCTGTTACCTGGCACGCGGCGTACACGGCTGCTCCGCTGCCCTACTTTCTCGGTCAGAAGCCCTGTCGGAGACCATCCTGTTACCTGGCACGCGGCGTACACGGCTGCTCCGCTGCCCTACTTTCTCGGTCAGAAGCCCTGTCGGAGACCATCCTGTTACCTGGCACGCGGCGTACACGGCTGCTCCGCTGCCCTACTTTCTCGGTCAGAAGCCCTGTCGGAGACCATCCTGTTACCTGGCACGCGGCGTACACGGCTGCTCCGCTGCCCTACTTTCTCGGTCAGAAGCCCTGTCGGAGACCATCCTGTTACCTGGCACGCGGCGTACACGGCTGCTCCGCTGCTCCGCTGCCCTACTTTCTCGGTCAGAAGCCCTGTCGGAGACCATCCTGTTACTTGGCACGCGGCGTACACGGCTGCTCCGCTGCCCTACTTTCTCGGTCAGAAGCCCTGTCGGAGACCATCCTGTTACCTGGCACGCGGCGTACACGGCTGCTCCGCTGCTCCGCTGCCCTACTTTCTCGGTCAGAAGCCCTGTCGGAGACCATCCTGTTACCTGGCACGCGGCGTACACGGCTGCTCCGCTGCCCTACTTTCTCGGTCAGAAGCCCTGTCGGAGACCATCCTATTACCTGGCACGCGGCGTACACGGCTGCTCCGCTGCTCCGCTGCCCTACTTTCTCGGTCAGAAGCCCTGTCAGAGACCATCCTGTTACCTGGCACGCAGCGTACACGGCTGCTCCGCTGCTCCGCTGCCCTACTTTCTCGGTCAGAAGCCCTGTCAGAGACCATCCTGTTACCTGGCACGCGGCGTACACGGCTGCTCCGCTGCCCTACTTTCTCGGTCAGAAGCCCTGTCGGAGACCATCCTGTTACCTGGCACGCGGCGTACACGGCTGCTCCGCTGCCCTACTTTCTCGGTCAGAAGCCCTGTCGGAGACCATCCTGTTACCTGGCACGCGGCGTACACGGCTGCTCCGCTGCCCTACTTTCTCGGTCAGAGGCCCTGTCGGAGACCATCCTGTTACCTGGCACGCGGCGTACACGGCTGCTCCGCTGCCCTACTTTCTCGGTCAGAAGCCCTGTCGGAGACCATCCTGTTACCTGGCACGCGGCGTACACGGCTGCTCCGCTGCCCTACTTTCTCGGTCAGAAGCCCTGTCGGAGACCATCCTGTTACCTGGCACGCGGCGTACACGGCTGCTCCGCTGCCCTACTTTCTCGGTCAGAAGCCCTGTCGGAGACCATCCTGTTACCTGGCACGCGGCGTACACAGCTGCTCCGCTGCCCTACTTTCTCGGTCAGAAGCCCTGTCAGAGACCATCCTGTTACCTGGCACGCGGCGTACACGGCTGCTCCGCTGCCCTACTTTCTCGGTCAGAAGCCCTGTCAGAGACCATCCTGTTACCTGGCACGCGGCGTACACGGCTGCTCCGCTGCCCTACTTTCTCGGTCAGAAGCCCTGTCAGAGACCATCCTGTTACCTGGCACGCGGCATACACGGCTGCTCCGCTGCTCCGCTGCCCTACTTTCTCGGTCAGAAGCCCTGTCGGAGACCATCCTGTTACCTGGCACGCGGCGTACACGGCTGCTCCGCTGCCCTACTTTCTCGGTCAGAAGCCCTGTCAGAGACCATCCTGTTACCTGGCACGCGGCGTACACGGCTGCTCCGCTGCCCTACTTTCTCGGTCAGAAGCCCTGTCGGAGACCATCCTGTTACCTGGCACGCGGCGTACACGGCTGCTCCGCTGCCCTACTTTCTCGGTCAGAAGCCCTGTCAGAGACCATCCTGTTACCTGGCACGCGGCGTACACGGCTGCTCCGCTGCCCTACTTTCTCGGTCAGAAGCCCTGTCGGAGACCATCCTGTTACCTGGCACGCGGCGTACACGGCTGCTCCGCTGCCCTACTTTCTCGGTCAGAAGCCCTGTCGGAGACCATCCTGTTACCTGGCACGCGGCGTACACGGCTGCTCCGCTGCCCTACTTTCTCGGTCAGAAGCCCTGTCAGAGACCATCCTGCTACCTGGCACGCGGCGTACACGGCTGCTCCGCTGCTCCGCTGCCCTACTTTCTCGGTCAGAAGCCCTGTCAGAGACCATCCTGTTACCTGGCACGCGGCGTACACGGCTGCTCCGCTGCCCTACTTTCTCGGTCAGAAGCCCTGTCAGAGACCATCCTGTTACCTGGCACGCGGCGTACACGGCTGCTCCGCTGCCCTACTTTCTCGGTCAGAAACCCTGTCGGAGACCATCCTGTTACCTGGCACGCGGCGTACACGGCTGCTCCGCTGCCCTACTTTCTCGGTCAGAAGCCCTGTCGGAGACCATCCTGTTACCTGGCACGCGGCGTACACGGCTGCTCCGCTGCCCTACTTTCTCGGTCAGAGGCCCTGTCGGAGACCATCCTGTTACCTGGCACCCGGCGTACACGGCTGCTCCGCTGCCCTACTTTCTCGGTCAGAAGCCCTGTCGGAGACCATCCTGTTACCTGGCACGCGGCGTACACGGCTGCTCCGCTGCCCTACTTTCTCGGTCAGAAGCCCTGTCAGGGACCATCCTGTTACCTGGCACGCGGCGTACACGGCTGCTCCGCTGCCCTACTTTCTCGGTCAGAAGCCCTGTCAGAGACCATCCTGTTACCTGGCACGCGGCGTACACGGCTGCTCCGCTGCCCTACTTTCTCGGTCAGAAGCGCTGTCGGAGACCATCCTGTTACCTGGCACGCGGCGTACACGGCTGCTCCGCTGCTCCGCTGCCCTACTTTCTCGGTCAGAAGCCCTGTCAGAGACCATCCTGTTACCTGGCACGCGGCGTACACGGCTGCTCCGCTGCCCTACTTTCTCGGTCAGAAGCCCTGTCAGAGACCATCCTGTTACCTGGCACGCGGCGTACACGGCTGCTCCGCTGCCCTACTTTCTCGGTCAGAAGCCCTGTCAGAGACCATCCTGTTACCTGGCACGCGGCGTACACGGCTGCTCCGCTGCCCTACTTTCTCGGTCAGAAGCCCTGTCAGAGACCATCCTGTTACCTGGCACGCGGCGTACACGGCTGCTCCGCTGCCCTACTTTCTCGGTCAGAAGCCCTGTCGGAGACCATCCTGTTACCTGGCACGCGGCGTACACGGCTGCTCCGCTGCCCTACTTTCTCGGTCAGAAGCCCTGTCGGAGACCATCCTGTTACCTGGCACGCGGCGTACACGGCTGCTCCGCTGCCCTACTTTCTCGGTCAGAAGCCCTGTCAGAGACCATCCCATGTTACCTGGCACGCGGCGTACACGGCTGCTCCGCTGCTCTACTTTCTCGGTCAGAAGCCCTGTCAGAGACCATCCCATGTTACCTGGCACGCGGCGTACACGGCTGCTCCGCTGCTCTACTTTCTCGGTCAGAAGCCCTGTCAGAGACCATCCTGTTACCTGGCACGCGGCGTACACGGCTGCTCCGCTGCCCTACTTTCTCGGTCAGAAGCCCTGTCAGAGACCATCCCATGTTACCTGGCACGCGGCGTACACGGCTGCTCCGCTGCTCCGCTGCCCTACTTTCTCGGTCAGAAGCCCTGTCAGAGACCATCCTGTTACCTGGCACGCGGCGTACACGGCTGCTCCGCTGCTCTACTTTCTCGGTCAGAAGCCCTGTTGGAGACCATCCTGTTACCTGGCACGCGGCGTACACGGCTGCTCCGCTGCTCCGCTGCCCTACTTTCTCGGTCAGAAGCCCTGTCAGAGACCATCCCATTTTACCTGGCACGCGGCGTACACGGCTGCTCCGCTGCTCTACTTTCTCGGTCAGAAGCCCTGTCAGAGACCATCCTGTTACCTGGCACGCGGCGTACACGGCTGCTCCGCTGCTCCGCTGCCCTACTTTCTCGGTCAGAAGCCCTGTCAGAGACCATCCTGTTACCTGGCACGCGGCGTACACGGCTGCTCCGCTGCCCTACTTTCTCGGTCAGAAGCCCTGTCGGAGACCATCCTGTTACCTGGCACGCGGCGTACACGGCTGCTCCGCTGCCCTACTTTCTCGGTCAGAAGCCCTGTCAGAGACCATCCTGTTACCTGGCACGCGGCGTACACGGCTGCTCCGCTGCCCTACTTTCTCGGTCAGAAGCCCTGTCAGAGACCATCCCATGTTACCTGGCACGCGGCGTACACGGCTGCTCCGCTACTGCCGCCGCACAGCAGACCCTCTTCTTTGATGAGGCGGCGTGCCATCAGGAATGATGGCTTGTCACTTGTTTTCACCCACTTGTCCACCAATTTGCGGTCTGTGGGAAGGGACGTGAGTGGTCATGATCGTACTTAGTGAAATGAAGCCATCTCTCCGGTTGGCCGATTACAGCTTGGTGTTGTCGGCTCCTAAAGGACGCATAGCCTATAGTGATTTGTTTTCGGATTGTGAAGCTAAGGTATTCGAAACAGTATACATTTACCTCCAATAACCCAACTCGCTCATATATTTGTTTTTTTGCGTGGTACCATTCGTGTTTGTACACGTTCAGACTGGTCGAATTAAAATCACGTCCAGTTACACACGGGAGAGTCGATGCACTCGTGTGTTGCCACCTTCTACCTTCCATAGCTGGGCCCAGCAGTTCGACATTGTCTGGTATCACCATCTCACCCAGAGCGGTGGGGTAGAAGTCCTAGCCGATGCCCTCCACCTCGTAGAACTGTTCCTCGACGTCCTCCTCCTTCTCGTGACCCAGGACTGAGCCGTGCGGATCCACACCAACAATCACGCACTTTGGGTTGTTCTCCTTCAGCCGCCGGCCCAGTCCGGTGATGGTTCCCCCGGTGCCGATCCCTGTCCGGATCAGAGAAATGTCGCCGGCGGTAGAGTTCAGCTAGTTTTAAGATAAATAGCGGGGCCTCCTATTGAAGAAACTCATTATGCACAGCTTTACCGAACTGAGAAAGGCATTTCTATGTTTTCGGAGTCGCCTCTGCTTGAAACTGGTCAGTTTGAAGTCGGCATATGTCAGTCATGAAAAGCACCGTCACGCCCATCCGTTGCAAGGAACATGTCCTGGTAATCACCAATTCGAGAAAGTTTGAACGGCGGCTCCTATTGGTGTGGTAGTGCAGGTTTGTAGAGAGCACACAACCTCACACAGGAGTTTCTCCGCCTGCATCCCAATACCAATCCACAGTAATTGCTGCTGTTGGGCCGGTTGGGCCAGTCGAGCCGGTTGGATCCCAATCTCTGCAGCAATTACAAACAGGGCACCTCCCAGATGACCTTGAGTAAGGGGGATGAGCTATGTTAAGCGTCCTCCTAGCCCCACCCCACCCACTCCGGAGGTGATGCAGCTCGTCAGAAAGAATACGGTGTCCCCGTCTCACCCCCGACGGCCATGTCCACGTGTCCGTCGCACTGCTCCAGAATCTCGGCCGCCGTCGTGTCGTAGTGCGCAAGCGGGTTGCCCGAGTTCCGGTACTGGTCCAGGATGATCGCGTCAGGAATCTCCTTCTGCAGAACGACAGAGGACGCATCTGGTCAGTCAGATGCTATTGGTGCTAAGGCTGATAAATTATCGTCACTTTAAAGGGACTATCCCACGTTAACATTATATTTGAGTTGAGATAGCCATTTTGATGGCTTGGCATTGAAATTAAGTATGGTAGCAGTTAAAACAACCACAATGATCTAATCAAAAAGATATTCGAGTTTGATTTTGACATCTGTAAAAAATAAGGCCCATGTGTATTTGAATAGGGACTCTAAACCGACAGCGTCGTCTCTTTAGCCAACTGGTAATGATAGTCGACTTGTTTTAAGGTCAGCCTTGGAATATTTTCGTCTTCATTTCTCGATTCCCGGGTGGTTCGCAATCTAAGCCAATCTAGACACCGGATGATTCGCTTTTGCTACGCAATAGATGTCGACAAAAAATTGTGCCATACATTTGGCAGCACAAAGGATTTCCCTGTCATTAAACAAAAAATATATGACGTCACCAACCCAACTTTCCGCTTAAAACTAAAAGTTGAATATCTTCCAAGATAAGCAATTTTGTTTCGGGGGGAAAAAAGTTCACGAACATGTTCAGCTGACCTCGCCTGATATGTAGACATACAATTAAAGGAAATAGTTCACCTTCGGACATTTTTTCAGAACACGATTTTATTATATTTTTAATACAGTTTCTTTTTGTATTTTTAAAAATGGTCCTACATCGCGCCAATTCAGGACAGAAAGTTGTAAATTATTGATTTTATGGTGTGCGTTATTGGTCTGCGCATGCTCCATGGCAGTGCTGGCACTTTCAGACGGTACGGTACAACATATATGCGCCGTATTCCTTCGCCAAAAAGTCAAATATCTTCGGCTGGAGAGTCTTTTCAGCCAAGACAAGTTCCAGATCAGGATTTCTCAACACGGGCTACAAAACTGCTATTTCAGTTCAAAACCCATGTTGAAGGTGAACTATTTCTTTTGTGTGTGATTCGACAACTTTCACAAAGGTGGGACAGTCCTTTTAAAGGGAAATAATGACCTTTTTCCACAAAAATGGAGTTAGCACTTGAAATCGCCAGACGAGACCAAAATATATTGTAAATTCATCACATTTTGCATGAAAACTTTCCTACCGAAAGATATTTCAAGTTAAAGTTGATAGGCGTTCCACACTTTTAACGACCGGTACTTGCAAGTACTTTTGGTCCTCATCAAACTGCGGGCTTTTCCCGGTATTGTTTTTTTACGCAATGGAGTGGAAAATATATTGTGCGTTCTGCTTGTTGTGATTATATACCCGGCGATCTTCTAAAACTAACAGCGATTGGAAAAAATGGCAATAAAATCGGAAGCTCATCGATGCACATCAACGGCGGCATAGTTAGTGGTTGCGACCCTCAATTTTTGCAAATCGATTAATTTGTTTTCAACATTAGGAGTATTGTATAATTTGTCTGTGGCTGTATATAACACTATGCTTTATATTATCATGAAAAAATAATAATTTTTCCCCAAAAAAACTAACAAACAATAACACAAAACGGGAAATTAAATCGGAAGCTCATCGTTGCACATCGACGGCGACCTATTTAGCGTCGGCGATTTGTTTACAAAGTCATTGTCATGCTTCTCGGCGCACTTAACCATTGTGGCGAGTTGTTCCTGATTAGTATACCCAAGTCCCGTAGCAGGCTTTGTTAATGACGTCACTGGTGCCATTATTGTGTAGCATTGCAAAATATATCTTATACTGATAGTCAGTCATGCATCACGGATGCTTCACGGATTGCCTCACGGATCAGAGCGCTGCTCGAACGCACACTAGTAGCGCTTTCGTTCTCCATGGCAACCAGGCGTGAGCCAATGAAAAGCCAGAACGTATTCCCTTTCTGGCTTTTGATTGGCTGACGCCTGGTTGCCATGGAGAACGAAAGCGCTACTAGCGCTACTAGCGTGTGTCCGAGCAGCGCTCAGTTTGATCGGAAACGTCACAGAGCCTCCAAAAATGCCGCACTCGATGTAAAAAAGGGTAGGGAAGGACGAATTTGTCAATGACCTTCATGAAGTACACAAGGTACTTGTTTTGTATTTTTTCCAAACTTACAACTTTGAATTTGGGAATAATTTGTATTTAATTCTTAAATTTAAATAAAATAATTTTAAAACCATAACGGTAGCATAAGAAATTGTTGCTAACAAAATCAAAAGGTCATTATTTCCCTTTGAGGCAGCTGCGAGTACCTATATGACACTTTGGTGGTAGGCATAGGCGGATCCAGGGGGATGGGCAATTGCCCCCCCCCCCCCAACGAAAAATCTGGGGGAAAAGGCATGTCCCCCCCCCAAGTTAGAGTAAAAGTTACCATTTTTATCTTTCCTAAATGCATTTTAGTTGTTTTTAGCAACATTTATGTATAACGATATGATATGCACTGCTGCACATTGCAATAAACAAGTTAATAATGGACCCGACGCAACGGCAGATTAAGCAGAAGAAAAAAAAACAGTAAACACCTACTTCTAAATTAGCATTCACTATATATAGACTATTGATCTGAGCTTCGCGCATCCGTGCCATCCGCTCAAGTTTGACGTTACTTAGCGCGGATGGCGCGACGCGGCCGCATACTGCGCATTCGGCGCCCGATATCACTGCGAAATTCCGCCTCGGAAAATCGCGGCGGTACCGCGAAATATCGTCCTTGTTCCGGCGGATTCGGCGCTGTCTGCTCGCGAGATTTCGCCCAGCCGACCTACAGCATGTCGCAACCTGTGCCTACAGCCTGTCCCAAGGTAACTTAATGATGGCCATTTTTCGACGAGGATTGAAGATGCAAGCTAATCTGTCCCGATTTGATCTGCTGGTCCTAAACGAAACCTGGCTGAAACCAAGCACCCCGAACCGTCTTCTCACCATACCAGGTTACAACATTCGCCGTGCTGACCGTCCGGACGGGCGCGGCTGCTCGTCCGTGACGGGGGAGTGGCGCTGCTCGTCCGTGACCAGATCAGCACCGTCACCCTGAAGCTCTCCACACAGAACCACCCCGACAGCCTGCTCGAGTCCGCCTGGTCGCTCGTCAGCCTGGACCGTGGACGGAGGCTGGTGGTCGGTGCTGTGTAGCTGTGTACAGGCCGCCCCGGCACACTGCCGCGGCACGGGCCGCTGATTTCACCCAGCTCGAGGATGAGTACCAGCACGCAGTGATTGCTCACCCTAATAGCCGCTTTCTCGAAGGACTTTGCGCTTGGGGCGATTGGGGCGTTTGTGTTTGGGGCGATTGGGGCGATTTGGGCGTTTGGGGTAAATGGGTCTATAGCTCGTAAGAACACGGCTTTTCCAGGTTATTTTTGGTATCAATCGCAACTTTATGAATTAATGCATTTTTCTGGAAATTCCATTTGAATGAGATAACACCATAGTTTACTTAAAATTAACAATTTCATCTTAAACTAGCTCTGGTGTTGCCAGACGGCTAGGGTGTTTGTGCGACGCCATCTTGCTCGAATCCCAGAAGTGGCTGATTCGGGAAATGGTCATATTTTGTAACGACATGGTTTTGAGGAATAATATCTTATTTTAATGAAAACTAGATGAACTAGTCCATTCATATTTTCAGTCATATTCACTTTTGAAAGCAAGGATTAATGATAATTAGCGATTTCGCTTTGATCATTTGTTGTAAGATTACGGGAATGCTGGCTCCGGCTTTGCGCTGGCTCAGCGCAGGCGCCGCCGCCCGGTCACCATGGCGACGGGACGGCCGGTCGCCTGACGTCACGTTGCGCATGCGCAGAGCCGTGGTCTGCGCCCAGCAATGGTGTCCGTCCGTTCGATCTAGAGCAGCCATTGGGGGGCCGGGTGGCTCATTTGGTAGAGCGTTGGGCTCGGAATCCAAGGGTTCCGGGTTCGAGTCTGGCTACTGGCGCAAGTCATTCGGTTCCCCGCCGCGGAGGGACTACGGGGTGGGCGAGAACCACCCCTCCCCCCCCCCCCCAAACATCCATGTTTGAGTTTTCAGTACCAGTGACTGCAGAAAGCACACATGTTGCATTGGTTTATAAGTCCCTTTTCTGAGGTCTTTTCAGCTTTTTGTGAGGTTCATCAATTAATCAATCAATCAAATAAAAACATTTGGTGTGATTCGAAATGCGTAAGGATTCTTCCGGTTTTCGGAAACCAACTAAGTTACCGCTCTAAATTGGACGATCTCAGCGGGACGGAGCGACGTTGAATTAAGATCTGTCTATGCTTTTGACATTTGATTGCGTTTTTCATCATAGTATTATATTTTTTTGCCATTGATATCTTCAGTTTTCCCCTAACTGTCAATGGCGTATTTTGTTTAGTCAAAGCTGATTATCTAGTATATTTTTAGCCTCTATTGGGGCGTTTTCGATATGTTTTGTAGAAGGAACTAACACAACACAAAGTTGCCAGATTTGCTCATGAATGTGAATATTCAAAGAAAACTAACGGTAAATATTGCATTGTAAGAGCATATACTTATATATGAATTCATAAAATTGTGATTGATACCAAAAATCACCGGAAAAAGCTTTGTTCTTACAAGCCCATTTACCCCAAACGCCCTAATCGCCCCAATCGCCCCAAAGGCGATTCATAACCGTATTTTCTGGAGGTGTTATGTTATACCACGTTTTGGTTATCCAGATTTGTGCACACGGTTCATTTGGTCGTTTTATGATCCTATTCCTATGCAACATAAGTTAAATTAGGTTACAAACTTGACCCGGTAAACAACAGGCCAGCGTTCCGCGCATTTGCCGCTCGTCGGTGCACGGAGAGCTGTGACAAAAAAAAATAACGGAGACGCAAACGTCCTCGTTTGAAGCAGGCTCATTCATACCTTTTGGTAAAGAAATAACACTTTAATTTCGATGTCCGTTTAATATCATCTTTAGAACTTGCGTCAGCATATTTCAGGTCAATAAAGTATTGTATATATGCTTAGGCGTTATTGTTTTACATGCTACCGTTTGTGTTGTACATTTATGACACGGCCGCCTCCAAAACAGGTGCTTGTCAGTCATCGGTTCTCGACGTTATGCTGTTCAAACTATGTTTGTTTTAAAATATGAGTCTTTGCAACGAAATTTGGGTATTTGAAGGTCAGGGATGTAGTCAAGGGGTTGGCACGGGGTCATGCCCCCCCCCCCCCCCCCCCTTGAGCAAAACAAATTTACACCAGATAAAATGAAATTCTGTTCTGACGACCCCCCGCCAGTCAACAATAAATGGCTGAGGAGCGAACTTTGTTTCTACCACCTACATCGACGTGCCCTCTCCCTGAGAAATTCCCTGGCTACGTGCTTGCTGAAGGCCAAACATCCCCCCCCCCCCCCAAAAAAAAACACTGAGCGGCTGGATCCGCCCCCTGGTGGTAGGATATTTGATAACGAATAAGTCATAAATTGGAAACATCTCAAAGCATCGCGAGGGATCATCCCTGCATATCTGTTTCTAGTTCTTATTTTAAAAGGACCAAAATGTCGATGGAGATATCGGCCTGTCCTCAATTCAGTTCCAGATCACCATCTCGGTCTGACCATCTCGGTCAGTTCCAGACCATCTCGGTGCCCTCAGCCTGACCTGAAGCCGCTGCGCCATCGAGATGTGGCTCTCAGCAGAATCCCAGTTGGCGGAGGATGGGGTGCGCACAATCTCGGCACCCAGCGCGTGCAACACGGCCACCTTCTCGTTGGACATCTTATCCGGCATGACGATGATGGAGCGGTAGCCCCTGACGGCAGCCACCAGCGCCAGACCAATGCCTGACAGAAGCGGTGGGTGTTAACGATGGGGCCAGGGGAGAGGATGGTCTCCTTGTGTATCCGGGTTGGTGACGTACTCAATTCCGCCAGCGTCCCCATCACTTGAAAAGCGTGTACATTTTACGACACCCCAAAGTTTATCACTCTTACCACTCAGACACACGCTATCCGACGATTCCTGGGCGAGGCATCACATGACAGGTAGTCTGCCATCTGAGTAGGATCGATTGAATCGATTTATTTACCAATTCCGTCACGTTAGTTTAGTGGTGGCTCGATGGACGCAGATAAGCTTGCCTCAACCAATGATGGAAAACGATACTGACGATACTGACGATAGAGGATAAAGCCCGTATTCAAGGTAGTGGTCGTCGTTTCATAAACTCATCAGAGCGGTTAATAATCGTCATGCGCGTCTGACGGTGAACACTGGACATACCTGTGTTTCCGGAGGTGAACACTGGACATACCTGTGTTTCTGGAGGTGAACACTGAACATACCTGTGTTTCTGGAGTCGGACGGTGAACACTGGACATACCTGTGTTTCCGGAGGTGAACACTGGACATACCTGTGTTTCTGGAGGTGAACACTGAACATACCTGTGTTTCTGGAGTCGGACGGTGAACACTGGACATACCTGTGTTTCCGGAGGTGAACACTGGACATACCTGTGTTTCTGGAGGTGAACACTGAACATACCTGTGTTTCTGGAGTCGGACGGTGAACACTGGACATACCTGTGTTTCCGGAGGTGAACACTGGACATACCTGTGTTTCCGGAGGTGAACACTGGACATACCTGTGTTTCCGGAGGTGAACACTGAACATACCTGTGTTTCCGGAGGTGAACACTGGACATACCTGTGTTTCCGGAGGTGAACACTGAACATACCTGTGTTTCCGGAGGTGAACACTGGACATACCTGTGTTTCTGGAGTCGGACGGTGAACACTGGACATACCTGTGTTTCCGGAGGTGAACACTGAACATACCTGTGTTTCTGGAGTCGGACGGTGAACACTGGACATACCTGTGTTTCCGGAGGTGAACACTGAACATACCTGTGCTTCTGGAGTCGGACGGTGAACACTGAGCATACCTGTGTTTCCGGAGGTGAACACTGGATATACCTGTGTTTCCGGAGGTGGGCTCGATCAGTGTCCCTCCAGGTTTCAGCCTGCCGGCTTCCTCAGCTTCCTTGACCATTCGCAGGGCAATGCGGTCCTTTACGCTGCCGCCGGCGTTGAAGAACTCGCATTTGGCGTCTGAAAAATTGTCCTGACGTTGATATTTTTGGCCCATGATTACCGTGCATAGGCAACGGTGTAAGTGCTCTTGATGATCCATCAGATACATGCGGCGAACGGCCCTATATTTGACTGTGTAACAGTACCGAATGCTTGAAAAACACTTTCAACATGGCTGTACTGCGAATGCGTTTTCTTGTGGGTGCTTGTTTAATTTTACCAGATAAACGTTAGCCTGCGTATACGTATACCGGAAACCATTCAGATCGTTGATATGTTGTTAAAATCAACACCTACGTTCAATATGTAATATGTTGCATTGATGAAGCATGACTAAAATGCTCAACCAATGGCATGTAGCTTGTCATGCCTATGTCTCTTACCCCGGCATTGGCTGGGGTCTCAGCCGAACGCCATTGGCTGGAGGGGGGGGGCGTTTCTCCCCCCCCCCCCCCCTGGTTATCTTCCGAACCAATGGTCACATCGAGACGCGCAAGTTGGCATGCGAAAGCTCTCAATGAGAAAAATATAAAGCATACTCAAGATTACAATTTAGGTCACATGTCAGGTCAAAGGTTAAACTCGAGGTATTTGGGTGTTTGGACCATACTTTCCATCCAAAGCCTTCGATTGCAACCATGATTACCCAACGTGCTCTCAAAGGTATAATACACATCCCGCATGAACTAAAGTTAGATTGTTGGTAAAGGTCACAAAAGGTCACTATGCGCAAAATATCTACGAAAGTCATGCAACATATGTTCTATGGGTTATTTTACACGTACAATTCGGTAGTGATAGTAATTTTACCATCTAACCTCATTCAAGTGAAGTTAGTGTCAAGCTCAGGTCAAGGTCAGGTCACATATGGTCAAAAAAATAATTGATAAATCTGAATAACAAAGGCATGTTTCTAGACCAGTTTTGTCTCACAAATGCAGTGCTGGCATTTATTGGTGTGTATCTGGTCACTAAAAGCCAAAAACGTAGTTTCAAAATATGACGTCTTGAGTTACTCATACTTAGGGAGCCATAAGCAGTAGCGTGCCCAGGATTCACTCCAGGAGGGGGCAATTTTTTACCAGGGGGGCATTAAGTTCCCACATCCCAAAAAAAAATCCCGGATTTGGCCCACTATATTGTTAGAGGGCATATTTTCAACAACAAAAAAATCAAAAAATATATCAAATCATTCATTTTTTCGACCAAAGGGAGTGCAGAGCGCAGACTTTCGGGGGGAGGCAATTGCGGGGTCCCAAATTTTACGGAGTGCAGACCTTCAGGGGGGGGGGGGCAATTTCCCCCCCCCCTTGGGTACGCATATGGCCATAAGTCAGTCAAAAATAAAGATATTGCTTTAAAATTTGGTTTGGGTATTGTCCGCATGTGGTTCTCCAACACATGTTCCGTTTTTTGTTTTTAAATGTTTGAGAAAAAAAATATTTTGAGGGCATTGCTTCAAAAAACGTTTTTATTTTTATTTTTGGGGTCAAAAACCAACATTTAACAAATCCGAGATAAACATTTGCCAATTTCTATCTTTTGACTTTTTGTATTGCATTTTGCTCAAAATATGGCATTTGTACGGTCTGTTAAAGTTTAGCTGATTTTTTCGTCAAACTCGTGTGTAGTGACGTCACTAAATGCGTTATATCTCGAATTTTGTTTCGACGAAATTGCTTCATTTGTGCACAGCAGACGTAACATTGATGTAGGGAAAGGTACCTGATGTTTCACGTCGATAGCACTATTGGTGTTTGAGCTATTGCGAAAGTAGGCCAGGGGGTTGAAAAACGCCCCCCCCCCCCCCCAGCCAATGGCGGGTTACTCACACATTTCGCATTTGAGCCCGAACGACTGCGGGATCTTGTTGAGTCGGACCAGTGGAGTGCGTCCGATCTGATGTAGGATATCAGGCGACAACTTCAGCTGCTCCGGACTGCCGGAACAGGCACAAACGGCTGTAATTTATATATGAGCATGATATACGTGTTAGTACATGTAAAATATAATTATGCACGGTTAACGTACATCATTACGATAATAAAATATTGCATGTATGTAGCTGGGAATTGACATTTCCAACACATCTCGTGCTGAAACATTAGGTACAAATAAAGTTACTGTTCCCCAAGTTATACGTAATACAAGGAGAAGAAAGGGTGGAAATTGAAGGTCGGTCCCCACGCGAGGAGTTCCCAAAGTCCCTTCATGGTTCATGATCATAGTCGCTTGTCTGGGTCAGCTGCGCAACTGCAGGATTTTGGTGGCAGAGATGGCAGACATCTGCGTCTGCATCTGCGTCTGCATCTGGTGACATTTTCGTCCGGTGAGCGCAAAGCAGCGACATGATTTGATCCTGGACAGGGGAAGTGGTCAATCTTCGTTAAGTCTCTCCCGCCGCTCGGTGCGTATCTGTTCTGTGTCATAACTGGACACCGACAGCCTTGAAAGTGTACTGCGCATATGCTGTTTGTGGTGTGTGCACATTGTGCATAATTTGTTATAACATCTATCAACATTGAAGACATGAAGCTGTCGAGCGCGTTGCGCCATCAGAAGTTTGCACGGCTGCAGCGATGGATAAACAAACGCTCCGAATGGTTATAAATGTTTGCAGCGTTTCGTCAAGTCGTGAGAAACGGAGCGACTTGGGCCCTGTGCTATTATCAGTGAACCTTTCACATTTTCAACAGGATGCTGTAACTATTCAGAATTTGGATTTTGCCAGTCACGATGTCTGCATAAGGGTGCACGTAGCGGTCCTAGCAGCATGCACTGAAAAGTTTACATTGCATGAGACGCATTGCTCAACCATCAGACATCTGGCCATAGTTAGGGCGATGATTTGTTGCGGAATGGTGGCCAGGCGGCTGTCGTCGGGGCTGATGGCTGTCGTCGCGTTCCGGCAGAGTCTCACTGGACTCGGTTGATAACGTCTCACTTTTACTTTATAAATTAAAAATTAAAGAATGAAATATAATACACTCGTTACCATTGACATCATTGACACAATTGTTATCTTTAAAACTGCATTTGAAAATAAGAAATGTTTTGGTCAAAATTAACACTTATTTTTGTTCAAAGTGCATAGTATTTGCCGACACGTTGACTGTGTATATCCCACGCATCGAAGTAAAACATATTTTAACAGTGTTTTACGATATGTGATAAGAGTCCGGTGTCCTGGCAGAAAATTCCAATGTAAATTACAGGAATGGTAAAGTATAAAACAGACAAATCTGCCTACAAAATGAAGCTGGAATAAGAGTGGAGTCGTTGAAAGTCAAACGACCAAATTAAAGAGGCATGAAACTCGACGGTGTTTGAACTAAAACAGTACAAATAAATTAACAAGAAAAGATCAGAATACATGTCTAGTATATCACGGAAGCATCTATCATTTTCAAATGCCACAAAGTGTGTATGAACACACCACTCTATGTTTCGGTTCGTTGTTCGGTGACGCCACTGAGACTAAAAGCCAAACCACTGCCGGAAGGAGGTATCTAGGAAGTAATGACAGTTAAAACTCGAATTTGTACCCGCAGAGTTTGCCCGGATTATTATTATTATTATTATTACTATTATTATTATTATTATTATTATTATTATTGTTATTATTTTTATTATTATTATTTCTATTTTTGTGGCGGGGGATTTGTTTGTGGTTTGAAAAGACAATATTACGAGTTGTTTGCGTTATGGGCTTCAGAGACAACCTCGCCCTGGTGGTGGGTTGCAAATGAACCCCACTATCTCGAAAACTAAAAAGGCCTTGATAGACAAGGAAAAAATGTTCGAAAGCTCTCAACAAGAACTTTCGAAGTTATTTCGGTGATGTTTGGCTCAGGTCAATATTGATGTCACCAGAGTTCATCGAAGGTCACATTTTCCAAGTTTAGGATTTTGCTCCATAAACACACAAACATCTCGGTAACTATGACAGCTAGGAACAAACAGAAGAAAAAACAATAGAACATTCTTTTTAAAAAAATATAAATCACATAGGTATCCTCTAAATTTAGCTCAGGTCAATAGTTAAGACTGCAGAGGTCACCAAAGGTCACGATGGCATTTTCTTCCAAAAAAATTGTCGTGAATAACCTAATAGTCCAAAATTTGACCTCGGGTTAAGGTCATTTGGTGACCCAAGTAGGTCATGTTGCATATGGAGAGACGCGTCTCGACGAGACAAATATAGTGGTGTCAGTCGCACGTCTCTATCGTTATTCTATCAAGAGTTATTGGCAAGAGTGCGGGTCACCTCAGATGACTTCAGGTGACGCTGCAGAGGTCACTGATCAACAATTGCACCTTGGCCATCGATAATAAGCTAAAATAGCAAGATCCTGAAAGAATTGC
>JAXIVJ010005512.1:62500-73400 GCA_036785665.1 Chirona hameri
TTTTATAATATTTGTGAATGCAATTGAGAACAGTATAGACAGCAAAGTCTTGAAATTTGCAGACGATCTAAAAGTTGTCAGGATTATTAGAGGAAAACATGATCAGGATGTTTTTCAATCAGATCTGGACAAGCTAGTTGAGTGGTCTGAAGCATGGCAGATGAAATTCAATTTGAGTAAATGTAAGATTATGCACGCTGGACGGGTTAGCAGTAAACATAGGTATGAAATGGGTGGGCAGAAAATGGAGCAGATTGAAAAGGAAAGAGATTTAGGTGTCGTGGTAAACAATAGACTATCAGCGTCAGACCAGGTTGTAGAAGCTAGGAAAAAGGCACTTAGAATGCTAGGGGCCATTAACAGAAATGTTTCCTACAAGAGTGAAAAGGTAATAACAAAACTGTATTGTGCATACGTTAGACCACATTTGGAGTATTGTGTACAAGCCTGGTCCTCCAACATATGAGAAAGATTGCTGGTTGTTAGAAAGAGTTCAAAAAAGGGCAACAAAAATGATTAATTGTCTTGGTAGTTTACCTTATGAAGATAGATTAAGGAAATTGGGTATGTTTTCACTTAGATATAGAAGATCTAATATAGAAGATCTAAGAGGAGATCTAATTGAAGTCTTCAAATTTGTAAATAGTCAGCATTCTGGATATTTAAAGGGGTATGTTTGAGTTCAATAGGGAAAATCGAGGTAGAGGTCATCAGCATAAAACTCATTATGAAACAAAGTAGGACTAGGCTACGACAGTCATTTTTCAGTAGAAGGGTTGTAGGACATTGGAATATGCTACCAGGGGATGTCGCTGATGCAGTGACACTTGCTTCCTTCAAAATTAGATTAGATAAATACTTTACAGAGAAGGGATTAGTTCATAAATACTCGTGGGATTAGCCTTCTTTTATGCAGGTAGAGTAAGGTGATTTGAAGGGGCGAGACTGGTGGAGATGGGGGGGGGGGGGGGGGTGCAACCTCGGATGGGCCCAAGAGGCTCTTTGTTGCACTTTTCTTTTATGTCTTTATGTCTTTTATGTCTTTACCTGGCAGCGCAGCGGTGCTCTGTTACAGAGGTGGTAAAAGTAGATTATGGCTCTCCGACCAAATCGGAAGCGGCAAAATTTATCTCCAGCAACACTAATGCAATATCGCCAGTTAAAGGGAAATAATGACCTTTTGATTTTGTTAGCAACAATTTATTTGGCTACCGTTATGGTATTAAAATGATGTGATCTAAATTTAAGAATTAAATAAAATTTTCCCTCATTAAAAGTTGGAAGTTTGGGAAAATTACTGATCGGTATTATATTTAAATGGATTGGAAAATTACTGATCCCTCCACTATTGGAAACAACACTTCGAAACAAATCGCCGACACTAAATAGGTCGCCGTCGAAGTGCATCGATGAGCTTCCGATTTAATTGCCAGTTTGTTCAATGGTTTTTAATTGTAACGGATGGCGGGTATATAATCGCAACAAGCAGAATGCAAAATATATTTGCCACACCATTGCGTATAAAACCAATACGGAAAAGCCCGGAGTTCGATGGAAACCGAAAAGTAACTTTTAAGCACCGGTCGTTAAAAGTGTGGAACACTTATCAAGATTAACTCGAAATATCTCTCGGAAGGAATTTTTTATATGCAAAATGCGATGAATTTACATGATATTTTGGCCTCGTCTGTCGATTTCAAGTGCTAACTCCAATGTTGTGGGAAAAGGTCATTATTTCCCCTTTAAACGGAAATATTCTTAGTCTCGGAGTTATGGATCGTCAAAGTCAGGCCTGCGCAGTGACCTTGGGAAATTTCGGAAGGTCGTATCTTGGGAAATATTTTGGGGGGAATGTTTGGCCGCCACCAATGAATTCCCCGCCCTTGAAACCCCCAATGCACAACTTGTCAGGAAAATAAAAAATAGTCGGACGGCACCCACTGGTTGTGTTACTGTGGAATGCGTGCCCACCTGGCAGTGCAGCGGTACTCGGGTCTGTTGATCCGTTGCAGAGCGGTCGTTGCTGCGGCACACCCCAGCCACCCTGCTGCTGCAGCGGCGTGAGCCGTACTGCCGCTCGGCACCTCTATTTAGGCCACTGGAGCTGAATGGTCGCGTCTGGCTGGAACCGGACCAATCTCGTTACCCTAGTAGCACAAGCTGGTAGTTTTGACATTGAATAGACGTTGAAAGGCAAATGTTGATTATATATTTTTGCTACCACTTGCTTTGTCTCTGTAACATTTCAAAGTATTGTTGAATCGACGTCGATATCGAAAATTTATTGTTAAAACGCAACATTGATTCGATATATAAAATATATATTAAGTCATTGTTTCAATCGAATGTTACCTATCCCGCGGCCGTGCCGGGGGGACGTTTAGACGCCCCCCCCCCTCCCTCAGGCTTATCGAGGGATAGCGAAAAAATGGCGCTGCGCAGCGCCGCCATTTTTGGCACAGCTGTTTGGGCATCAAATTCCCACATCGCGTAAACAAAAAATGTATCGGGTCATCTCAGGTCAGGTCGCCAGATCAGGTCACGTGACCCCACCTATAAAAAACGTCTGGTCGCACCACAGCCACAGTTTTTGGCCGATCGATTTCGTACTAACAGAATTTCATAAGGCCATAGGTACCTACAATTCGAATATCTCGGATTTTTTTCCCTATATGTGACCTAAGGTCGGTTTAATTTTGTGACCTACCCATTATAAGTCAATGGGGATGGGGAGATATTCAAATACTTCCTATTCTGAGGATACGCATATCAGCCCAATGCCTTCTGGATCATGTTATTATAGGCGATTCTTGAAGACCCATGTGTAATTTGTGTTAAGTGACCCCTACAGGGTCAGTCGAGGTCATCCGAGGTTACCAACACTTTTTGTCAATAACTATCGACAAAAAAAGATAGGAAGGTGAAACTGGCGCCAATGTGTTTGTCTCGTCGAGGTACGTCTCCCAATGTGCAACATGACCTAATTGGGTCACCACTTAACCTTGACCTGAGGTCAAATTTATAAGTTGACCTAACCTGATCATCATGGATATGATTCGACGCGCCTTGACGAGACAAACATGATGGCGTCAAAATAATTGTTGTATCGTTTTCAGGTAAAAAGCTATTTGTGAAAACTCTTTTGGTAAAAAAATAGCATTTTTGACATTTGATGAGCTCTGGAGCCTAAGCTATTGACCTGAGCTCAAATATGAGGACATCCTGGCGCTTGAATTTTACAAGATCTTTCCATTGCCTTTTTCTGTTTGTTCCTAGCTATCATAGTTCCTGTGATATCTAGGGGTTTCTGGACCTTTGATGACCTCTGGTGACCTCAATATTGACCTAATAAACAAAATGTCCGAAATAGTTTCAAAATGCTTTTTGACGACCTTTCGAACGATGTTTTCGGTTTTGTCTACGTCCCATAGGAGCCGAGTTCGAGGGGGGCGTCGAACCCCCCACCCACCCCTCGGCACGGCGAAGGTGGCGCCGAGCACCGGCGCGGCGCGGGCTTTATAATATAATTTCAACATAATCCACGTTGCCCCAAAAGACAGTAAATAACTTTTGAAAATACTCACCACCAAATTTGGTAAGATTTAAACTAGACAGAATTGCATGGAAAATCTGATGTGTGCTCCTCAAAATCGGGGAAATTTCACTTTTTGAGTTATTCGTCTTTTTATATAATTTTGGAAAACACGGCTCTTACCATCAAATCAGAGCTTAAAAAAATCTCAACAGAGGCCATTCTTATAAAAAAAAAATCGAGCCGCTGGCTCATTTTTTTTATAAGAATGTCCTCAGGACTGGAAACTTGTTATGTTTGGGCAGTACACAGTGCGCCCTACAGCCTGCCGGATTAAAAAAATGAAAGTTCACATTTTCTCTTCAAACTGCACTGCCCGGAACCGAAATTCTCTGATTTTTTTTTCTAATTTGGCATTGGTTTTTCCTGTTAACCTTTGCTAGCATATGAAAAAAGGTGACCTAAACTGAAGTTTGTGGACGGAAGCGCCAGATCACCCGTTTCATGCGAAATACATGCACAACATTTGGCTGGTTGTACGTTCATTTTCCTTGACTAATTTTAACAAAACCGTTTTTTTCACTTTTCATTGTATTTCATTTCATTGCAAATCTTAACGAACCAAGCAAAATCCCCCGAGTCTTGCAAACTTTGAGCTCTGCTTTAAAATGACGATCAACCCTAACCTGTAAATGTAAGCACTGGCAGATCCAGGGGGCAATAGGGTCATGCCCAAATGTAGACCAAATGACAAATGTGATGTAGACCAAATGACAAACCCTGGTACACTAACGAACTGAAACGTGAAACACGAAAAAGAGATAGACTTTTTCGAATAGCACTCAGACAACAGACTGACGATAGCTGGACTCGCTGGCGACATCAGAGGAATGCTGCAACAGAACTAAACAAACGTCTGAAAGCAAATATAGAGTTACTCAAGTTCAACAGCTTTTGGCTTCTAATAACGACCCATACAAATATCACAACATTTTGAGACAAATAACTGGAAGGACTTAAGCCCAGACACTGCCACCGCTGATTAGACCAGATGGACAAACTACGACTGACGACAGCGACAAAGCCAATACACTGAATGACCACTTTGTAAACCAGTCACGACTTGACATTGAGCCAGACGCATCCCTGAGGTCATGCCACCAAATCCTCCAGTTCCAATTCTAGACAGGATCACTATTACTGAGAGAGAGGTTCTTAAGCTCCTGAACTCTCTAGATGTGAACAAATCGTGCGGGACAGATAATCTACACTCCAAAATTGTGAAGTTAGCAGCAATTTTGATAGTCAGTCCACTCACAAAATTATTCAACAAATCGATAAGTCAAGGAATGTTTCCATCAATATGGAAAGAGGCAAACGCTCACGCTATTTTAACAAAAGAAGGGATCAGCATCCGACCCGTCAAACTATCGTCCCATCAGTCTTCTTCCTTGAATCTCAAAAATCTTAGAAAAAATAGTATTTAATCGGATATACAAACACATTTCAGAAAACGGCCTACTCACTGACAAACAGAGCGGATATAGACCAAATCATAGCACACATCTCCAACTCCTTTACTTAGTTTACAGCTTGTACAAATCTCTTGATGACGGAAATGACTTCACAGCTATATTTTTGGATATAAGCAAATATTTCGACAACATTTGGCACGCAGGGCTCTTACACAAATGCAAAACACTATTTGGAATATCTGTATCGCTCCACAACTGGCTGAAATCTTACTTAACTGATAGAATCATGAGAGTAAGCGTCGGTAATAGCCTATCTAGCCCTCAAATCATTAACGCTGGATGCCCTCAGGGAAGTGTGTTGGGTCCATTACTCGCACTTATTTATCTTAATGACCTCGCGGACAAGACTCACAATAAATCTCTCTTTTATGCAGACGACACTTCACTGTACGCTTCATACTCGAGACAAAGTAACCTGCACCCACCTGTCAATCACTACAACAAACCTCAACCTGATTTTAACACGGCGTGCAGATCATTACAAAACGACCTAGACGTTATTTCTGAATTTGGTAACAATTGGTTCATCACGTTCAATGCAGCTAAAACTACACAGGAAACATTCACCAGCCATTCACCAATGCCATCCCCCACGCTTACCTACACTGTCATTTAACAACTGTCCAATACCGTCGACAAAAAGCCATACTCATCTCGGTCTTACTTTGTCAACCGACCTGCGATTTCACGATCACATCAATAACATCATCAAAAAAGCGAATATCGCTATGAGTCCCCTCTACCCAATTACCAAATTTTTACCTCGTGAAATTCTTGTACAAATATATAGCACGTACATACGACCAATTTTTGATTATAGTGACATTGTATATGACGGACTTATAACAATTAGAGATACGCTGAGACTAGAACGACTACAAATGAGAGCAGCAAGACTAGCGACTGGGGCACTCTTTCGTACATCTCGCAACAAACTATTGACAGAGCTAGGTTGGGACACGCTGGACACTAGACGCACTAAACACCGACTAATCTTCTATCACAAGCTTCTCGACCCACGTACTGATATGCCACAATACATCAGAGACATAGTACCGGAAACAAGACACCAGAACACAGGACGTGCGCTTCGAAATACTAATACACTGACACTTCCAAACAATAGAACAGCACTCTTCCAGCAATCCTACATCCCAAAAACCACCCGACAGTGGAATGATCTGCCTGAGCCTACAAGAACCGATCCTTGCCTCAAATCCTTCAAAAGAGCGATAGATTCTCGATTCGGTGCCGAGGTCCCTCCAAAATCTAACAACATCGGATCAAAGATCGGAAACATTTTGCATACTCGTCTTAGACTTGATTCATCAGTTCTCAATGCTCACCTCTTCCAAATTCAAAAAGTCCTTTCCCCTTGCTGCGAGTGTGGGAACCCAAGAGAGAATGTAGCACATTTTGTTCTAAATTGTCCCCGCTTTAACGTGCTACGCTCAGAACTTTTCGACCCAGTTTCCCGAATAATGCCAAGTTTCCCCCGAAATAATAACTCAAACAAGCTTGAAGTTTTACTTCATGGTAGTGATTTAAGTGAAAACGAAGAAATTGAAGTTGCCAAATCGTTCCAAAAAAAATATGATCAAAACAAAAAGATTCCAGACCTAAAAGCACCCAGCAGCGGACGGCGGGGCGGGCGGCACGTGGCGCCGCCTGGAGGCGGCCGATTCATCATCATCATCATTTATTTCGTATGGCGCTCCATATATGACATGGCTTTTCAGGCCAAGTGTCATGACAGTGACAAATCAAATCAGCATTATCACATACAAACCTAAACAGCAATAAAACACAAAACATACACATTAAAACTACGGCTAAAATGACTACAGCTAACTCTCGCCCATCCACTTCCTGCAGCGCCTACGGCACATGGCTGACGTCCGTGACTGTCGCACATTCGTTGGACGGTGTTCCACAGAGCACAGGCCCGATAACTAAAAAACTTACGGGCGTGCTCAGTGCGCACCCTGGTAGCTGGAGCTGCATATTCTCGGTAGCACGTGTTTGCCTGCTCGATACATCGCCACGGTGTTCAAAACATTCAGAAAGACATTTCGGCGCATGTGAGTTGTTTAAGAGGTAGTGTAAAGTCCCACAGTCACTCTCCGCCACTAACCGGTCTATCTGGGGCCATTCAAGCTCCTCCAACAATGCAGTCACATGGGCAGAGCGCCGCGCTCCATAACAACCTGTGCACAGTGGTGTATGACCTTCTGTAGACGGTGTCGCTGCACAACGCCACAACCAGACCAAACAGACATGCAGTAGCGGATGGGGAGGGAAAATCAACATTTCTACGATCATCTTCTTGACTTCCCTTGGTAAGCCCCTCGCGGATTTCGACAGTCCACCCAGGGTGGCGTAACATCGGCGAATCACTGCTGACACATGTGACTCGAACGTCAGTCCGGCATCGACTATCACGCCCAGAATCTTGGCGTTGGCGTATGCTGGATGAGTGTGCGTTGCCAAATTGTACATTGAATTCTGAGTTAAGCCGCCGCCTTTGCGATTTTATTAGAATAAGATCAGTCTTTGTAGGATTAATTTTAAGGCAGTTTTGAATAAACCAATGACTTGCCAGATCCAGCGTGCATTCAACTTGTGATTTCAACTCCAAGATTCCTTTGGGTGATCCCCGATGCAGAAACTGAACGTCATCAGCGTACATCACGGTTTTTGAATCTAAATACGATGACAAATCGTTAGTAAAAATTAAAAACAAAATTGGTCCTAATAGCGATCCCTGAATCACACCGTGAGTGACTGGTTTCACCTCGTCACCACCCCGCACCATCTGACATCTGCCACTCAACCAGTCCCGGAACCAGTGCGTGTCGATTCCATACCAGCCTAGCTTTTCCAAGAGTCGGGGATGCTGAACGCTGTCGAAAGCTTTACTGGTGTCAGCTGTTGTGAGACACCCGATGTGGCCCTCATCGAGGCCATCCATGAAAAAACTGACAGCACTCAGCATCGCCGACTCCGTGGATCGGCCAGGCCGGAACCCGTGCTGTACATCAGTCCGGATGTCATGTTCGAGCAGGTAGGTCATCAACTGAACACACACAACGCTCTCTGCTATTTTTGCGACAACTGACAGCAGCGACAGAGGACGGTAGTTTGACGGGTCATCTGCACAGCCAGACTTATGCAATGGAACGACACTGGCCACTTCCCATTCAGCTGGCAACTCTCCAGTCACAAGTGACGCATTGACAATATTCAGCAGATGCGGTCCTACGACAGAATATGTCATGCGCAGCATACTGATCGTGACCCCGTCAATTCCACTCGCCCTCGACGCTGACATGCGTTTCATGGCAGATGACAGTTCGGGCAGCGTGACCGTGCGAACTACTGAGTGGCGGATGTGGTGCGATGTGGCGGCGGTCAGTGGATAGAGATATGTATTATTGTTAGTTATTTATATTTCATGTTAAGTAACGAACAGTAATTTTAGAGAGGTGCTTTAATTTAAGAATTGTATTATTTTGCACCAATCTAACCACGATTATTTGTCTTGTTTTGTTTTTCTGAATTCAGAAAAATACACGTGTTGTTGTGTTGTTGTTGCCCCCCCCCCCCCCCCCAACGATCAAACCTCATGAAAAAAGATCGATAATAATGTATAATGACTTTGCCTCTGTGCCATAAATAAAAGTTTCGGTGAAAACAAATATTTGAGGCCATTCTTATAAAAAAAAAATCGAACCGTGGCTCGATTTTTTTTAAAGAATGACCTCAGGACTGGATTTTTTGTGTTTGGGCAGTGTGTAAAATACCTGCATATTATTTAGCCTTGCTGTTGCATTTCCGAGGCGCTGTTTCGACGCTAAATATCTCCCGCGCCGGGTCCTGAGGCCATTCTTTAAATTAAAAAATCGGGCCACGGCTCGATTTATTTTTATAAGAATGGCCTCAGCCATTGCTCGTCTTTAAGACGAGCAATGGCCCCGAAAGCCTCTTAATCGCTAACGAATGGTGTTACAATATACCTGAAAACTCCGATTTTTTTGTATTTCTTGTGGAGTAAGTCCTTTTTGTATTTAATCTATATCACCAACTCCACATCATGTCTTTTCGCGGATCCCAGATGAGTTCCTGAACACGTCGGAAGGGTGTTGAAAAGTTCGGAGGGGCCCCTAGATGATCTGAAGGGACCCTGAGCTTTTCAACAGTAAGAATGCAGTTGTCAAGGGAATAAAACTCAAAATTTTCACGCCGCTCCGCGGCGCAATTTAACTACAAATTATATTATTATATGCGGGTTAAATATCGCGCGGTTTCTCGGCGTATTTATGTGTTATGTTGCTACTTTCCTATGTCACTGGGCAAAATAGTTCGCTTTAATACTTTTTTACCGCACTTCTAAACGCAAAATAACGTTTTTAGAAGCACGCATCATACGCAATGCGACGCACTGACGAGAATGCATATCCAGGGCATAAGATTCACACAACAATTCGCGCCGCTCCGCGGCACAATTAATTTAAGAGTACCAGGTCTTGAACTTAAACAAATCCAAGTTGGAATACGTATAGCTGATTCCAAATTGGTGTCACTGGTTCCAAAGTTGATATGCCAGTTTTCTAACTTCAGCTCCTAAAAGTTGTTATGGCAATGTCATACATGTCATAATGCATTCTCCATTGTAACGTGCCTTTTCATCCGTTTTGTTTGGCCTTTTCAATGCTCAGGAAAGGGGCCTTTTCGGGGCGCCGCCCCACCCCTGGACGAAATCCTGGCTGCGTGCCTGTATATATATATATATATATATATATATATATATATATATATATATATATATATATATATATATATATATATATATATATATATATATATATATATATATATATATATATATATATATATATATATATATATATATATATATATATATATATATATATATATATATATATATATATATATATATATATATATATATATATATATATATATATATATATATATATATATATATATATATATATATATATATATATATATATATATATATATATATATATATATATATATATATATATATATATATATATATATATATATATATATATATATATATATATATATATATATATATATATATATATATATATATATATATATATATATATATATATATATATATATATATATATATATATATATATATATATATATATATATATATATATATATATATATATATATATATATATATATATATATATATATATATATATATATATATATATATATATATATATATATATATATATATATATATATATATATATATATATATATATATAATATATATATATATATATATATATATATATATATATATATATATATATATATATATATATATATATATATATATATATATATATATATATATATATATATATATATATATATATATATATATATATATATATATATATATATATATATATATATATATATATATATATATATATATATATATATATATATATATATATATATATATATATATATATATATATATATATATATATATATATATATATATATATATATATATATATATATATATATATATATATATATATATATATATATATATATATATATATATATATATATATATATATATATATATATATATATATATATAAATAGATAGATAGATAGATAGATAGATAGATAGATAGATAGATAGATAGATAGATAGATAGATAGATAGATAGATAGATAGATAGATAGATAGATAGATAGATAGATAGATAGATAGATAGATAGATAGATAGATAGATAG
>JAXIVJ010005513.1:0-73398 GCA_036785665.1 Chirona hameri
AGGGGCTGAAGCCCCCTGCCTTAGAAAACGGCGCCCTTTTTGTATAGGATTTGCCGACGCCGAAGGCGCCGTAGCGTTTTCGGGAGGCCGCCAGGGCGCCCTTGCGTCTACCAACAGCATCGTAGCACTCTTGGAAGGCACCCTGGCACCCTCAGAAGACATATTGCCGCCCTCACAACGCATTATGCCGCCCTCGGAAGGTACATCGCCGCCCTCGGAAGGCATTATGCCGCCCTCGGAAGGCACCATGTCGCCCCCGTCACCGAGGAAATATGCCGCCCTCAGGCCTGAAGCCCCCTGCCTTAGAAAATCCTGGATCCGCCCCTGGTGGATACACCGGCACGGTAACGCCTTGGTACTGCTGTGGACATCGGCTGAAAATGGGCTGGCTGACCGGATCGGGCGATCGATCGTTGCTGACACTGGTTGCAAACTAGTAACATCTCTAGAGGCCCTGACTACAGAAACTGTGAGCTAACTTCCCCGCGTTTTGCGAACCTCCCGTTATGAAAAACAACACACATAACGCATTCTTATCCAAAGCCCTGGGGATCTGCGCTGCTCGGAAGTTTCCGATAAAGTTTCCTTGTGTGCGCTGTTTATCATAACACTACAGTCTGCAGTTCTCGTGAAGCTCCCGATAAAAACATCAACATGGCCGATGGCAGTGCTCCGTTTTTACATAATTAGCTCAAGTTTCCGAAATGTTGTGCGGTTGGTTACATGATTCCAATGTTTCGCATGCGGCGATATTGATCGGTTTGCGTACCGATGACGACAGCCGGCGTCCTAGCTGACTCACCGCCGCCGCCGCCAGCACCGACCATCTTTCACGGCCGGAAGCGTTCAACGCGCGACGCGTCTCGCTCGGGGAAAGCCGCGCGCCATTGTCACGACGCGTTTTTGCCGCGCTCTCCGCGCCCGCCTTTTTGGTGCGCCGTTTTCCTGACAGCGGCGGCGGTGACTGCGACGGGGGGGGGGTGCGCTGGACAATGTGGCCGGTGCTGTGTCGAGCGGCGCTCCGAACCCGACCGGCCCGACCGGCCCGACCGGTGTCGCCGGTTTGGCGACCGCTCGGCGGCGCGGGCGGGGCGGAACCGGTCTGCCGAGCTCGTCCGCCGCCCGCCGCTCCGCCAGCCGCCCAGATGGCTCCCTCGGCCGGCTTTCGCCCCTCTGGTCGGACCGATCGCTCGCTCGCGCGGCGCCCACTTTCCACGGCGGCAGCGCGGCGTGGAGCTGAGGAGTCTGAGCGGCCCACAGCTCTGCGATCTGACTGGCTGCGATTCTGACTCCGACTCCGACTCCGACTCCGACTCCGACTCCGACTCCGTCTGCCGCGTGACATGACCGACACACGGCGCCTAAACACGGCCGGTATTCGGCGGGGCCGGCTGTCAGCGAGGCCGCGCCGGTACCGGGAACTCGCGCGCGCCTCTGAAGAGCGGGGCGGGGTGCGGTGTGTCCAGTGCTGCAGCTCGGGCACGTGAGACGTCGACCGGTGGCTGATCACACGTCGGAGGGTGTGGTGGACGGTTAGCTGCAGGAGGGGCCCGGAACGAGACGGGCTGACACTGACGCTGATCGCTGATCGCTGACTACATCGGCAGCAGGTCTCCGGCGACTAGTCACTGATCTGTGGGCTGGACACACAGCTCAGCTGCTGCTGCTGCTGCTGCTGCTGCTGCTGCTGCTGCTGCTGCTGCTGCTGCTGCTGCTGCTGCTGCTGCTGCTGCTGCTCCACGTCAGCGACCGGCGATACAGCAGAGCGAAACCAGCGACCGGCACCAGCGGCCAACACGGCCACACGGACTCCACTAGATAATCACGCCTCAGTTGACTTTGTAAGATAATCACGCTCAGCTCTCAGATCGTGTCTTACTTTGCCGCCCGGCTGGGACGAAACCAACCGGCCAGCTCAGCGTTTCCGGATGAGTCATTGTGTTGACACTGACAATAAATCGAGTGAAACTCGAACGGCCGAGAGGTCCACCTGCTGAGTTTGAACGTTCGAAAGCCGAGTCGCTTGTGAGCCAGCTGCCGGACAGCCCAAAGTGTGGTGCGGTGAGCTACGGTGTCAACTCCTGTAGGTCTACTGTGGGTCTTTCGTTGGTCTGCTGTGCCTGCGATCTGGCGTGGGTTTGCGTGGGTATGCTGTGGGTCTGATGTGGGTCTGCTGTAGGTCTGCTGTGGGTCTGCTGCGTGTATTATGTGGGTCTGCTGTGGGTCTGCAGTGGGTCTGCAGCGGGTCTGCTGTGGGTCTGCAGCGGGTCTGCTGTGGGTCTGCAGCGGGTCTGCTGCGGTCTGCTGTAGGTCTGCTTTGGGGTTGTAGGTCTGCCATGGTTCTTCTGGGGCCTCCTGCGATATTTTCTCTGGGAGGATGGCCGTGACCGGCAGCCCAGTTCTGGGACGGCCGCTGGGCGCCCATCCCGTCCCGCCGTCCGTCCCGCTGGCCGCCCTGTTTACGGCGCCTAGTTCCCGCGAACCGTTGCCCGACGCCGGCCACCGGGCTGACGTCAGCACCCAGCGGCCAGAACGGCCGGATTCAGGCCCGCACGCCCGACCGACGCGCCCGTGCCGCCTTCGTGCGGCCTCCTGCGCGTCACCTGGGCGACGCTGGCTGTGGGTATGTGTGTCCTCCGATCTTAATCAGTCGTGGTCTATCTGTGGGGATGTTTTTCAGCGTTTCTGAGCCGGTTCCCACTTGATTTTTGCGGCCGACGCGTCGGGCGTCGGCCGGGCGTCAATACGGCCGGTCTGGGACGCCGGCGGCGGCCGCCGTCTGTGCCGCCTGTGCGCCCCTGCTGGCGCGGCGCGGCGCCAGTGGTGCTGACGCGGTGCTGAGGGTGGCAGGCGGACCGTCGACTCTGATAGGACGCGCACCGGTGCTGCGGACGTACGCGGACTGTGCTGCGGACGCTGGTGACGACTGACCCGTGTGGTGGGTGAGTGCCGAGCTGACGGCCGGCGGGGCGGGGAGGTCGGAACGGGTCCCCTCGGACGCTCTGGTGCGCACTGGCAGCAGCCTGCTCGCCAGCTGGTGGCCAGGGAGGCTGGAAATAGACGGCCGCTCCCCGTCTGTTTCGGACGGCCGTGGCCCTGCCCCTGACACGCTGGTCCCGGATCGACAGACAATGGGAGGTGCCGCGGAGACGGTGTTGGCTCATAATCATAATCATACACACCTATTTCGCAAACATCCATACCGCAGGGGTTCTCAGTTTTCCACGTCAGTGACATATAAGAGGCGAGCGACATACATGCTAAAGCAAAATACACTGAATATAAAACCACACACTACATAAAAACCGACGCCGCAGGTACTACATCAGTTGTGTTGTCATCGACATTCGTTCAGCCTTGTATTGAGCACTGGGAAGTTCGGTGAGCATCTGACGTTTCTGGGCTGCACGGTCACATATAGCCCGGTTAAGCTGAGCAATGAACATCCCTCTCGCTCGGCCACTGCTAGCCTGGCTGCCTGATGAGTACGGGCACACCAATGTGGCGAGTCAATCTCCGCCGGTCACCCGCCACCTGTCACGCCCGTCACACCACCGTTACACCGGCCACGCGTTACTGCAGTCGGGGGCCGTGACGCACGCGGGGGGCCGCGCTTTTAGCCCGCTATCGGTATCTCTCGCTCGCTCGGCGAGCAGCGTTCTCAGTATGCGGCGGGGACGCCGGCTTTCTCAGTATGCGATGGCGGCGCTGTGCTATCAGCTTCCGCTCCCTGAACCTCTGCCGACTGGTCGGCTGGCTCTCAGTGCTGGTGGTGGACTGTGGCCACGACGCAGTCCACCAGTCCACCAGTCCACCAGTCCACCGGCCAACTGGTGGACTGTCCACGACACCACTCGTCACTGTCCAGCCGTCCAGCGGACCAGCCGTCCAGCCGTCCAGCCGTCCAGCCGTCCAGCCGTCCAGCCGTCCAGCCGACCAGCCGTCCAGCCGTCCAGTCGACCAGCCGTTCAGCCGTTCAGCCGTCCAGCCGTCCAGCCGTCTAGCCGACCAGCCGTCCAGCCGACCAGCCGTCCAGCCGTCCAGCCGTCCAGCCGTCCAGCCGTCCAGCCGTCCAGCCGTCCAGCCGTCCAGCCGACCAGCCGTCCACGACCGCAGCTGGCAGTGTTCGCTGACCACAGATAGGCAGAGCAGGCAGCCACAACTGCGCAGCGCAGACCGACCTTGGTCAGGCGGCCAGCAGCTCCGGCTTAATTCGGTGCAGTCCTTGTGTAGCTTTGTGCTACAAGTCCGAGACAAAAGAGTGCGGTTCCGTCTGGCTGCGACTGTCTGGCTCGCTGTGGCTTTGAGGACCGCTGCCGGCAGCGGGGCTGGCTGGTTTGGGAGCCTCTGGGTGGCTGGAGCAGCAGGCGCAGCAGGCGCGGTCGTCTCGGCAGTGGCCTGGACTGCTGACCGACATACTGCTGCGGACGGGACGCCTGCTGACGGCGGCTGGTCGTGTCGGGACGCCTGCTGACGGCGGCTGGTCGTGTCGGGCCGCCTGCTGACGGCGGCTGGTCGTGTCGGGCCGCCTGCTGACGGCGGCTGGTCGTGTCGGGCCGCCAGCCTGTGGGGCACGTCACAGACACCGGCTCATGGTGGATCATCAGAGACCACGGCTGTGGTTCACTGGACACTGGCTGGTGGATCATCAGAGACCACGGCTGTGGTTCATTGGACACCGGCTGGTGGATCATCAGAGACCACGGCTGTGGTTCATTGGACACCGGCTGGTGGATCATCAGAGACCACGGCTGTGGTTCATTGGACACCGGCTGGTGGATCGTCAGAGACCACGGCTGTGGTTCATTGGACACCGGCTGGTGGATCATCAGAGACCACGGCTGTGGTTCATTGGACACCGGCTGGTGGATCGTCAGAGACCACGGCTGTGGTTCATTGGACACCGGCTGGTGGATCATCAGAGACCACGGCTGTGGTTAATTGGACACTGGCTGGTGGATCATCAGAGACCACGGCTGTGGTTAATTGGACACCGGCTGGTGGATCATCAGAGACCACGGCTGTGGTTCATTGGATACCGGCTGGTGGATCGTCAGAGACCACGGCTGTGGTTCATTGGACACTGGCTGGTGGATCATCAGAGACCACGGCTGTGGTTCATTGGACACCGGCTGGTGGATCATCAGAGACCACGGCTGTGGTTCATTGGACACCGGCTGGTGGATCATCAGAGACCACGGCTGTGGTTCATTGGACACCGGCTGGTGGATCATCAGAGACCACGGCTGTGGTTCATTGGACACCGGCTGGTGGATCATCAGAGACCACGGCTGTGGTTCATTGGACACCGGCTGGTGGATCATCAGAGACCACGGCTGTGGTTCATTGGACACCGGCTGGTGGATCATCAGAGACCACGGCTGTGGTTCATTGGACACCGGCTGGTGGATCATCAGAGACCACGGCTGTGGTTCATTGGACACCGGCTGGTGGATCATCAGAGACCACGGCTGTGGTTCATTGGACACCGGCTGGTGGATCGTCAGACCACGGCTGTGGTTCATTGGACACCGGCTGGTGGATCGTCAGAGACCACGGCTGTGGTTCATTGGACACCGGCTGGTGGATCATCAGAGACCACGGCTGTGGTTCATTGGACACCGGCTGGTGGATCATCAGAGACCACGGCTGTGGTTCATTGGACACCGGCTGGTGGCTCACGCGGCCGCAACATGTGACGTGGTGCCGTCCGCCGGCGGCCTGACGGACTTCCCATGTCGGCCGAGGCCTTGGCAGGAGCGGAATGTATTATTCAGCACCACAGCGAAATACAGGACACTACAGGGATTATTTTATAACACTGAGTCGAGTCACGCCACTCCCAACATCATCACGATCGGATTCGGATTAACAGCCAACCTGTTGGTATTCAGTCTATTTTTACTTATCAGCGAAAGCATTTCACATGGTTGTTTTCCAAGAAACCATCTCGTCATGCATAACTTGGAATATTTCTTTATTTTTTGTACGAGCTTGTGTTTGTGAAACACCACAACTTGTCTGATTTTCCCGATTCCGGTGTGTGAGCAGAGGGATGTCATCACACTTTCCGGACCCGCCATCATGAGTCAGTTATACCTGGCGCGTCATTATCTGTGCTGTGCCTGGAGCGGGGGGGGGGGGGGGGGCGGACCCGGCTCCGGGGGTCGTCCCGTCCCGTCACGGTCCGGTGGTCAGGAGAGCCGCTATCAGTGGCGACTATCGGCAGTCTGCTGCTCCCCGGCCCGGTCCGGTCCGGTCCGGGCGGCACCGGGCGGTCCGCACCTGCCACGCCGAACACCGCCGCTGCCGCTCCGGGCAACTTCTTGTAAACGGACAAAACAGGAGGAGCAAAATAACAGGGTAACTGTAAACATCCCGAAAAGCTGGCATTTATGATATGTTAAACACACAGAAAATGCCACATCGTCTGGGTCGTAACTTGCCTACACTAATATATATAAACGGTATAGCTTTTGGTCCGTGTCACTTACGGCAGCAGAACTTCATCCATTTCTGAAAACACGCTGCCAGTTTTTGTGGCGCCGAGTCCCGTGTTGTGGCATGTGCCGGCCGGTCGGCGGGCCGGGATGGGCCGGGACGGCGGCTGGGGTAGCTGGCCTGCCGTCTCGGTGGTGCTCGGGGGGCGGGGTCATCGATCCGCGACCCACAGCGCTGATCAGCCATAGAGCCAGCCAGCGAGTCGGACAGTGTCTCAGCCTCTCAGCACGCCTCTCCGCCGCCACTGACGTCATGATCAGCCATAGAGCCAGCCAGCGAGTCGGACAGTATCTCAGCCTCTCAGCACGCCGCTCCGCCGCCACTGACGTCATGATCAGCCATAGAGCCAGCCAGCCAGCGAGTCGGACAGTATCTCAGCCTCTCAGCACGCTGCTCCGCCGCCACTGACGTCATGATCAGCCATAGAGCCAGCCAGCCAGCGAGTCGGACAGTATCTCAGCCTCTCAGCACGCCTCTCCGCCGCCACTGACGTCATGATCAGCCATAGAGCCAGCCAGCCAGCGAGTCGGACAGTATCTCAGCCTCTCAGCACGCCTCTCCGCCGCCACTGACGTCATGATCAGCCATAGAGCCAGCCAGCCAGCGAGTCGGACAGTATCTCAGCCTCTCAGCACGCCTCTCCGCCGCCACTGACGTCATGATCAGCCATAACGCCAGCCAGCCGGCGAGTCGGACAGTATCTCAGCCTCTCAGCACGCCGCTCCGCCGCCACTGACGTCATGATCAGCCATAGAGCCAGCCAGCCGGCGAGTCGGACAGTATCTCAGCCTCTCAGCACGCCGCTCCGCCGCCACTGACGTCATGATCAGCCATAGAGCCAGCCAGCCAGCGAGTCGGACAGTATCTCAGCCTCTCAGCACGCCGCTCCGCCGCCACTGACGTCATGATCAGCCATAACGCCAGCCAGCCGGCGAGTCGAACGGTATCTCAGTCTCTCAGCACGCCGCTCAGCACGTCTCTCCGTCGCCGCTGACGTCATGATCAGCCATAGAGCCAGCCAGCCGGCGAGTCGGGACGGTATCTCAGCCTCTCAGCACGCCGCTCAGCATGTCTCTCCGCCGCCGCTGACGTCATAATCAGCCATAGAGCCAGCCAGCCGGCGAGTCGGGACGGTATCTCATTCTCTCAGCACGCCTCTCCGCCGCCGCTGACGGCATGATCAGCCATAGAGCCAGCCAGCCGGCGAGTCGGGACGGTATCTCAGCCTCTCAGCACGCCTCTCCGCCGCCGCTGACGGCAGACGGACGGCGGAACGCTGGAGAGACGACACGAACGCTGGGGAGACGATACTCAGGTGTGAGGAGTATTATTAACTGAGACTGGCGAGAGGTTATCGGAAACATCTGGACAATGCCTTTGCACACAACATATTAAAGGGAATGTTTCACCTTTGTATTGGTTTTTAACTGAGATAGCCATTATCTTTGGCCGTTATTGAAATGTCGAAAATACTAAGGTCATTTTCCCCAAAACTTAGCCGGTTTTAAGCAATTTAATTTCCCATTTGCAAAATGGGGTCGAGGTTAGTGCCGCCGCTGATTGGCTGACACACTTTTTCAGCCAATCCCACTTTGTCAGCCAATCAGCGGCGGTCTAAGCTCAAGAATGACGTCAACATCCCAAATTTAAAACTTTAATTTGTATAAAGTTAAGTGACTTTTCGAGAGAACAAATATCACCATCGTTATCAGCAGCACTTACTTCATATTTTCGACTACAACCAGCGTATATTTGACAACTTTCAGAAAGGTGAAACATTCCCTTGAATTGCATTCGAATATCGGGATTTCCTAAGAATATATAGTGCTATAATCTATCTGCTATATTCCCCGTGTCAGATTCCCAAGCGTCCTGTTTTCAATTGGTTGGGTCTAATTGAAGCACCCAAGTTCGCCGGATTATAAGTCAAGCCTTTACTATAATCTCCTTCCCTTTGTCATTAATTCCGCCCTTGTCAGCCGTCCCCCCCCCCCCCCCCCCCCGTCGCGCCGGTCATGGATATTGATGGACTCCGGGTCGTGACGTCAGCCGTCCGCAGGCGGAACACCGTGTAAAATACGGCACTGGTTTTATGGCCGCCGGACCTGATGCGGCCGTCCGCCGTGCCGCCTATGGGCTCCTCAGGTGTCGCGTGAACACGTGGTGACGTGAACACGGAGCGAGCATGCTATCGCCGTGGACGGGTGTTGGCGTGGTGCGACAGTTTGTACCGACTGGTCTTTGTCTCCGCGGTGTTTGGTCACGAAATAGCGCGAGCTGCTGCTGCTGTCGTTGATGGTTAAAGTTGGTGCAGTGGTTTATTTACAACCAGCCAGCGCAGGTGTCGGTGGTTCGCTGCCATAAATCGTTCACCTTTCGCTGGCTTCTGGGAAAGTCAGCCGTCTCGCTCCTGGCGTTTGGCCGGTGTATCGGCTGCCCCACTTCTCTGCGCCATATGGGTCAGCGCCGGTCGGTCGGTCTCGCGCGGACGCGTCATCAGCAGTCCTGAGCCACACTGCTCCTCCTGCGGCTGAGCACCCTGCCCTCCGCCGCCACCACAGCCCCGCGCTGCCGCTCCGCCTTTATGTGTGTTTGTGTCGGGAGCGTGTCGTGTTATCGTCCCATCTCGCGGTGTTGTTATTCCGCGTGTGAGCCGCCGACCGTACCGGCTGGTCGGGAGCCGGCCGGCCGTGCGGCTCGCTGCCGCGCAGCCACGTGCAACTGTTGCACCGCGCTGCGGTGAGAGGCAGCAGCCGCCGCCGCCGGCCGGGACGATCAATATTGGCCCGCATGGCCCACGGCGCGGCGCGGCGGCTGTGGCTCGGCGCCGGCACCGAAGCCAGAGCCGGCGCCCGGCCGTGAACAGCGGGCGGTGGAGCGCGGACCGCGAACGGCCGGCTGGATTTTTTTTTTTTTTTTTTTTTTTTTTGGGGGGGGGGGGGGGTTGGGAGGGGAGGCTGGATGTGACGAGCCCGGTCCTCACCGCACCCGTCCCATTCGGACGGCCGCGCGGCGCACGCACCCGGACGGGCATATATTTTTATGGACATCAAATTGGATTCAGGTGTGCTGATTTCCGAATCGTTTTCTGAATCGCATAAGTCGCGATTAAAATGAGTTGAACATTGGCAAATCAGACATGCTGATCACCGAATTTTGACTAATAAATATTTTGGATTGAAGATCCATGATAAGAATTTCACAGCATTTCCAGAAGAATCTCATCGAGCCGATTCCATCACTTCCGATACTATACTATAACACTATAACAATGGTGATGTAAACAACAGATTGTGTTGCTCAGCCCAACCACTCTCACAAGCTGATGAGGTTTTTCTGAGGTGAGATTTAAATGTGAAATATGATCAATTGTAGAAGAATTGCAGAGGATACCATGAGAAATGGATTTTTTTTTTTGGGGGGGGGGGAGAATTGGAGCATTTTTTTTCCAGGAGAAATGGAACAATGTCAGATTTTTTTCCCTCATGAGAAATGGAAAAAACTGTTCATGGAACTGTGTCACGTTGCAACCTAGTCTAATACCCCCCCCCCACATGTCCAAAGGTGGATCCAGAACGGGTGTTGGGGGGGATTTCCCCAAAAATATCACACAATTCTGAAAACTCATTGGAATTCGCATGCAGCAGCATGCTTATGCATTGAGAGCTGGTTTAAAACATTTCCTTAGTAAAAGTTGCTTAGATTGTTTTCTATATCAGGAAATGTCAATTTTGTGCCGGTTTCAGGCGGTTGGGGGAGGCATGGCCCCTCCCCCTGGATCCGCCCATGCCCGTTGCCCAATCCCATGGCCTCCGATAAAACTCTTGGATGCATATATTCCGCGGTTCATCAAATTGCATTCAGTCCTTTACACGATACTGATACTGCATGACAATGAGGCTATATGGCTTCACGCAAAGTTATTATTTCCTGAGTTTGTTACCATCGATTGCGTTACAACTTTATTTTTGTCATGGAAAACACATTTTACTGCACCCAAAATCAGGGACGTAGCAGGGGGGGGGGGGGGGGGGGGTCATGGCCCCGAGCAAAACAAAAATACACTAGATAAAACGAGATTCTCTGACGACTCGACCCCACCCTCCCCCGGTCAACAACATATGTCTGAGGAGCGAAATTTGTTTCTTCCACCGACGTGCCTCCCCCCGAAAAAAATGGCTACGTGCCTGCTCAAAATGTCCAACTTCAACGACAGTGTTCAAGAAGTCCGGCTACGAAGTTCCTTGTTTTGTATCAACGGCGCCGTTAATGTGTGATACTTTTCACTATTTCAGACACAGCTTAGAAGCTTATAATCATTAAAGTAAATATACATTTTATCTGGAATATCTTCTTTTTTCTTTAAATATGTCAAATATTTTCAGGGAAATAATTTATCTGACCTAAAACAAGCTTATTGGACTCCACATTTGTGCGGGCACAACTCACAGCACTACGTGAACTTTGAACCCAGACAAATATATTTCCCGGACGGACGGACGGCGCAAAAGTCGGGCTGGGCTGGTCCGTCCATTCCGTCCCCTTGTCCCGCGCGGGTGCGGGAGCCGTGCGGTCCGTCCATTCCGTCCATTCCGTCCCCTTGTCCCGCGCGGGTGCGAGAGCCGTGCGGGTCAGCTGTTTGCGTCCGCCGGAAAGCGACCCTGTCAGGCACGGGCGTATAGCTGCGGATGGATACGCTGGCGTTCCTTGAATGAATAAAGTTGTCTGCGAAGCTGCGTGAGCTGATCTTTGTCCTAAAATCGATCATTCTGTAAAAAAAAAAAGTTTTGAGCGAAATTGCAAACAAAAGGTACGGGCTCATATTCATATTTTACCTTAACTTAAAAATCCTAATTACCCTTTAGATCCATCTCGTTTAAATATTTCGATCGCCACATGCTTCGTCTCGATCCGACAATGGGTTCGGGAAATAGACAGGTGTGCACAATCTGGCGCCAGCGGGTCGCGTTTGGCTGCCGACCCCAGCGGACGGACGCTCTGACGGAATCAAGTCGGAATAGATCCGAGTTTTCCCCGCGTGTCCACGGACGTCAGACGGGCGTCCCTTTGCCGTCCCAATGGTCCCCGGTCCTAACCGCACCCGTCAGGAATGTCTACCTGGGGGTCGCCGGAGGGGACAGAAGGGGTCCGGCCCGGGGGGAGGGGGGGGGGGGGGCGCAAGTTGTTTGGTAGCCGTGACATCACCATGGCAGTCGAAAATCCCGCTCCACATTGTTAAGGCAATGCAAAGAGGCTTGGTAGTTACCCCCCTTTAATTTGTTATCTAAGAGAGATGGATACAAGTATTTATGCTCAATGGGAAGCTCGTTTCTTCAAGATTCCTGGAATGGCCTCCGATTCTATCGGAGACACTCCAATCGTTCACAATTCTCGGTTGAGTGGAGGCATATTCCGCCCACACGGCGCGCCGGAGCGGGGGTCCGCTGTCAGGGGCTGTACACCGCCGCCGCCGCGCCGGCCGGAAGTTGGTGAGAACCGCTGCGACGCCTTGCCAGAGACTGTACCGCCGCGGGGCCGGCCGACCGCCACCGCTGGCTGCCCGGCCCGGCGGCGGCCTGGTGCTTCGAAATTTCCGGCCTGAATGCAAACTCTGTTACAACTGACTAATTGTGATATATCGTTAACATGGTGTTTATAAGCATTTTTCCAATAACATTGATGTACCAATGAACTTTAAATATTATTTTCATTCGAATGCACACAAAATTGTATTAAATATATTTCGTTTTATATTAAGATATTTTCCGATGTGATTACCATATCCTACTATATAGTTGAAATTCTAGAAGAAAATGAGAACTATTCCAAAAAGCGTACCACAAATAGTTGATATGGTAACATAGTTAGTTTATTCTATTTTGAACCAGGCGTGACGTAGCCATGGCAGTCGCCAAACTTGAACCTACTCATTATATAAGTACTCTGGTCCGGACCATTGTTTTTTCAGATCCCTTTTGATCCTCCCGACTGCCGGTCCTCCATCCTTTATCACGCCCACGTTACCCCGGGTCTGGTGGTCGCTGGCCACCGGGCATGTGGTGGCCGTCTGCATGGCGAGGGCTCTCCTCGCAGCTTCGAGCTGCGGGGAAGGGCCTGTCCATGGGCGGTTGCCCGGTCGGCGTCCATTTTGACCCACTTTACCCCTTCTCCTTCATCCCATGGCTGCGCAATGGTCCAAGTATACCGAAGCGGCCTTATTCTAACCAAACCAAAACCATTGTTCGGACGGGCTCGGGCGGCGTAAACAGGCCCGGGGCCGGCACTGACGGGTGCGGTGAGGATCGGGCTTGAGTGTGACGCGGTGTTCTGTTTGCAGGGCGCCGGAGCTGCTGCGGCCTGAGTGGCGCGGCGGTGACAGTGGACGCGCGGCGGCGCATGGCGCAGCGCAGCGCCGCAGTGCAGTGACATGGCCGAGGACTTCTCCAAGTCGCGCGCGGCGCCGCCGGCCGGCGAGCTGCGCGGCCCGCGCGCCTACGAGCCGCCGCCGCCCGGCTGGCGGCCCGGCAAGACCAACTCGCCGCTGACGGGCGAGCGACCCGACAGCCGCGGCCAGGCGCCGCCGCCGCCGCGGGCGTACCCGCCGGCCGGCGGCGGCCTGCCGTTTCCGCACGCGCTGCCCGGCCTGCCGCTCACCCACCTAATGCAGCACTGGGTGCCGCCGCCGCCGGGCTCGCGCGCCAGCCTCTACCCGCTGCCGGTCGCACCGGGCGCACACCCGGCCGCCGAGGAGCTGCTGCAGCAGCAGCTGGAACAGCGTCTGATCGCGCAGCACCGCCAGCAGCAGGCGCAGCAGCAGCAGCAGCAGCAGCAGCAGCAGCAGCAGCAGCAGCAGGCGCAGCAGCAGCAGCAGCAGGCGCAGCAGCAGCCGTCGATATCCAGGTGAGTCATCCCAGAGTGCGAGCAGCGATGTGGTTTGGTTGGTTGAGTCGTCGGTCATGTCGCTGGAACACTGGTATATCGGACAGTGGTGCTCGATGCGCAGTGCGTAGTCTCTCCATGACACGGTCACCCGGTCCGCTCCGCTAGCCGGACGGCCAGGCCTCACGGCTGGCGGCCACCGGCTGGCCTCCCGCGCCACCCGGTATATAAACAAACACGGCCAGCCAGCGGCGGCTGCTGTCTGTCCGTCCGTCCGTCCGTCCGTCCGTCCGTCCGTCCGTCCGTCCGTCCGTCCGTCCGTCCGTCCGTCCGTGCCAGCCAGAGCCGGTTTCGAGAACCGCCCCGCCGCCCCGCCTCGGTCGCTGGGCACCGGGCACCGGGCACCCGGGCGGCAGACAGGCGGGCTAAGTGGCTGGTCTCAGCGACCCGTGACGAGCAGAGGCGATGCGAGCCATGGCGGCATGTCGTGATCCACCAAGCTCTGCCGAGCAGAGCTTGGCAGCTCTGCCGAGCCGCCTCAGCTCTCTGTGTGGATCTGCGGATCTGTGACGCGCCAGATGGTTATGAACTGTGACGGTGCCGGCCGTATGGTCCGTTGGCAGTGAGCGGTGAACAAACGACTGCCAGTCGTCACTCCACCACCGGTCAAAGTACGGCCTGCCGGACGGCGCGGCTGCTGCTCCTGCTCTCAGCGGTGCGGTGTGGCGGTGTTCCGTGGTGTGGTGTGGTGTGGTGTGGTGTGGTGTGGTGTGGTGTGGTGTGGTGTGGTGTGGTGTGGTGTGGTGTGGTGTGGTGGCAGGCCCCGGCTGCGGGGCTGCCGGGCCGATGGAGCGTCCGTCCCGGTGCCGCGTGTCGCTCCAGCCAAGAGACGTCTCCAAACCGGTCTGAGAGGCGGCACTGAGTGACACCGGCACCGGAGACACTGCTAGTGAGACGCCAGCACCGGCCGGAGCGGGAGAGAGAGCCGGGTTCGGTGCCAGTGCAAGGGTCGGTTAGACATCAGCACCGGCCGGAGAGGGCCGAGTGGGTGGAGTGGGTCAACGACACCAGCAGCAACGGCATCGGCGAGAGCACCGACCCCGTGCGGCGGCGGCGCACGGGGTCGGTGCAGGTGCAGGGCTCTGTGCTGGTGCAGGAGTCGGCATTGGTGCAGCAGTCGTTGTTGGTTCAGGAGTCTGTATAAGAATCGGTGCTAGTGCAGGAGTGGTTACTGGTGCAGGAGTCGGCATTGGTGCAGCAGTCGTTGTTGGTTCAGGAGTCTGTATAAGAATCGGTGCTAGTGCAGGAGTGGTTACTGGTGCAGGAGTCGGCATTGGTGCAGCAGTCGTTGTTGGTTCAGGAGTCTGTATAAGAATCGGTGCTAGTGCAGGAGTGGTTACTGGTGCAGGAGTCGGCATTGGTGCAGCAGTCGTTGTTGGTTCAGGAGTCTGTATAAGAATCGGTGCTAGTGCAGGAGTGGTTACTGGTGCAGGAGTCGGCATTGGTGCAGCAGTCGTTGTTGGTTCAGGAGTCTGTATAAGAATCGGTGCTAGTGCAGGAGTGGTTACTGGTGCAGGAGTCGGCATTGGTGCAGCAGTCGTTGTTGGTTCAGGAGTCTGTATAAGAATCGGTGCTAGTGCAGGAGTGGTTACTGGTGCAGGAGTCGGCATTGGTGCAGCAGTCGTTGTTGGTTCAGGAGTCTGTATAAGAATCGGTGCTAGTGCAGGAGTGGTTACTGGTGCAGGAGTCGGCGCCGGTGCAGCAGTCGTTGTTGGTTCAGGAGTCTGTATAAGAATCGGTGCTAGTGCAGGAGTGGTTACTGGTGCAGGAGTCGGCATTGGTGCAGCAGTCGTTGTTGGTTCAGGAGTCTGTATAAGAATCGTTGCTAGTGCAGGAGTGGTTACTGGTGCAGGAGTCGGCGCCGGTGCAGCAGTCGTTGTTGGTTCAGGAGTCTGTATAAGAATCGGTGCTAGTGCAGGAGTGGTTACTGGTGCAGGAGTCGGCATTGGTGCAGCAGTCGTTGTTGGTTCAGGAGTCTGTATAAGAATCGGTGCTAGTGCAGGAGTGGTTACTGGTGCAGGAGTCGGCATTGGTGCAGCAGTCGTTGTTGGTTCAGGAGTCTGTATAAGAATCGGTGCTAGTGCAGGAGTGGTTACTGGTGCAGGAGTCGGCATTGGTGCAGCAGTCGTTGTTGGTTCAGGAGTCTGTATAAGAATCGGTGCTAGTGCAGGAGTGGTTACTGGTGCAGGAGTCGGCGCCGGTGCAGCAGTCGTTGTTGGTTCAGGAGTCTGTATAAGAATCGGTGCTAGTGCAGGAGTGGTTACTGGTGCAGGAGTCGGCATTGGTGCAGCAGTCGTTGTTGGTTCAGGAGTCTGTATAAGAATCGGTGCTAGTGCAGGAGTGGTTACTGGTGCAGGAGTCGGCATTGGTGCAGCAGTCGTTGTTGGTTCAGGAGTCTGTATAAGAATCGGTGCTAGTGCAGGAGTGGTTACTGGTGCAGGAGTCGGCGCCGGTGCAGCAGTCGTTGTTGGTTCAGGAGTCTGTATAAGAATCGGTGCTAGTGCAGGAGTGGTTACTGGTGCAGGAGTCGGCGCCGGTGCAGCCGCGGCTTTCGTAGCCGGAGGGTCGGCAGTCAGCGGTGAACTCTGACCCGCTGTCGAACCGCGGAATTAGCGGGTCTGTTCCAGCGGCCGACCGTTACTCCAATCATCATCATCGCTGTGGCGGCCGTCTCGCCGGGCTGTGGCGGCCGTCTCGCCGGGCTGTGCCGGCCGTCTCACCGAGCTGTGGCGGCCGTCTCGCCGGACTGTGGCGGCCGTCTCGCCGGGCTGTGGCGGCCGTCTCGCCGAGCTGTGGCGGCCGTCTCGCCGAGCTGTGGCGGCGGCTGTGCCGGCCGTCGCGCCGAGCTGTGGCGGCGGCTGTGTCGGCGTTCAGGCGGCGTTCAGGCGGCGTCCCCGCTGATGGACGAGCCTAGCGATCGGGATTAGCAGGGCCACTTTGGAGAGACACGGAGTTGTAGGCGTTCGGTGGGTTGACCAAGCGTCTGAACAGTTGGAGACTGGTGTCCGAATTAGTCGCCGCTACATAAGTTTTTGGCTTCAGGATCGAAGTTTCGTTGCTGTTTGGTCTTATGTCCGGAGCGCAGAACTTTTCCTGAATTTGCTAAGAGTTCATAACTCATGTGTCTCTAGCAAGATACTGAAATTGCTTTTGTACTAGGTTGCGGAGCGGAAATTTCTTTCCAAAAATAGCACGGAAGTAAATATTAACTGAAAATTCCGCATTGGATGCGCATTTGCCTTAGTGCCTGTTACCAAAGAAGTATCATGAAATAACATCCAAGGAAGATGCGATCCAATTGACCCGCGAGTTACTGGGGTATATTTCATAACGCGACTTACGGGGGGGGGGGGGTACTTTTTCCCCTTCCCCCTCTGATCTCCGGAACTACTGGACCGATGGTAAAAATTCAAACGGCATTCGATAGCCCTGGCAAATTTATCGAGGGAAACCTAATATTGTTGACCTCGGGTTCACTGATGACTTCACAGGTCAGGTCAAGTACACAATGTTTGGCCTTATCAGAAGGTCTCGATGGATGGATTTGTCGCGCAAAATTGCGTTATTAAACGCATAAGCATTCGATACATTGGTATGATTCGTGTGTCTGATACTTCTAAGTACCATTCTAAACTGTTTATGACCTTGGGTCAGGTCAAGGTCATCTGAGGTCACTAGGTCAAACTGCAGATTACGGTCATTAGGCGTTGTAACACATGCTTATGTTTTTTTTTTCTCGTCTAGAACTCGAAAAATGACTAGAACATTGTTTGTTCCATATAAACAGAAGTTAAAAGCAAAAACGGAAATGCATTTTTGTATGCATAGTAATGCTGTCATTTAAAGGTCATAAGTCAGTCAGTTTTGAAGATATCGACTTCAAATTTGGTACACATATTCACCGAATACGTCTCGATCACATATAGTCCGGTTTTTGGATAATTCTGTGTTTTTTTGGTGAAAATTTTGTAAAAAGAATAATGTATTTGGATTTCTCAATTTTGAATAAAAAAACTCAAATCCGAGATGGCAGTTTGATAGCCCGGTCTTTTGTCAGTAATTTGATTTAAGACAATTTAATTTACCTCAAACATTGCATATTTGACAGCATTTTCCGCAAACCATTATTTTGCAACAAAAACCGAAGAACATGACGTCACTCTGACGTCATTCTCGGATGACCTATCATAACCTCATCTTTTTCCTTCGGCCAACATGTGTAGAATTGATGTGAGAGAAGGTACTGGAAGATTGTTGACGATACTGGTGTTGGTTTAGGAGTTATTACAAAATAACGGGAGGGGGGGGGGGGCAAAAAAATAGCCCCCCCCCCCCAGCAAGTCGCGGTTAAAGGGAATAGTTCACCTTTAACATGGGATTTTGGACTGAGATAGCAGATTTGTAGAGCTGATCTAAAAATGGGTTGTGGTTAAATAATTACCTCCCTACGTTAAGTAATTTTGACACAGGACTGGTGGGCCCGGTTTCATGTCCGCTGTTCCGGGCCACGATCGGGACATGAACGCTCGCCGCCGGAGGCAGGTACACTCTGGCACGTAGTCTCTGATCACGACGCTTTGTTAATATCCGCTCAGCCGCCCGGGCGGCGCGGCGGCCCCTTGTCAGAGACTGTACTTGGCGTCAGGCGGAGCGGGGCGGAGCCAGAACGCCAGCTGCTATCGTACGATTTATCGTGAAATGCAAAGAGAAACTTACTTCTTTATACACATATCCATCAGTTGTCCAAACCAAAGTCATATTCGTAGTTTTGAACTCAAGATGCACCGTATGGTTGAATTTCAAGACAACTTTCAAAGTGACCTAATTCCCTTTAACGGCTCACGGTACATATGCTGTTTATTGAAGAAGAAAAAATGGTAATATTTTCCTGTGTAATTCTTCAAGGGTGATATGTATCTTTCAAAGCAGAGGGAAAGGTTACAGAGTTGGCCTCGGCCTAAACGATGAGCCTTGGCTTTCATTCTGATGTCATACATAGCTTGTGGCGCTTGGTCTAGGTAGCACGCGTCGGTCTCGTGGCATGCTAGCCAGGACTGTATAGGTATAGCGTATTTACATCGGCCTGGTGGCCTGCCAGGCGGGAAGTGGCCGGTGGAATTCGGCTCGGCGATCTCACTGCGGCTGACATTGACCGGCGCTGTCACGTGCCGCCGCGCTCGATAGGCGTCCGGTACATGCGGCGGCCGCGCCAGCTGAATAAGGCATGCCCACCCGGTCACACCTGGCCACACCTGGCCCGCGCTCCCGGCTACGGTGGCTCGCTCCGTGTTTCAGCACGCCCCGCGACGGACGTACGGCCGTACACCACTCATCGACGTACACTCTGCCGACAGTGCCGACAGTGAGCCGAGCAAGATACCCGCGGGTGTGTGGGGTAACGCGTCACGCGTCAGGACAGTGCAGTCGGCTGGTGGGCGCCGTGCCTCTGTACGTCGCCCGTGGTCGTGCCGCCGTATCGGGCGTACATGGCGTGCCGGTGGTTGGCACTGGCGTGCCGGTCGGCACGGCCGCGGTGGGGATGTTATCAGCGTCCCCGCTATCGGGCCGGGATGCGGCGCGTCGGCCGGCTGGCGTGGCAGTGGTGCCACACGCCTTCGTATTGGGTCATTGACCCGCCCCCGCCGCCGTTCGATGGAGGGACATTGATTGGCGATTCGGTGGGGCTCGGTGGAGTAATGCATCTCGCACCTGGTGGCTGACGCGGGGTCCAGACAGCGGATCAGGCCGCCGGGGAGCGGCCGGAGCAGGCTGAGCATACGCTGCCGTATGTGGGACGTGCCAGCGGGCTCAGAACGCCGCCGCTAGCCTACACTTGCAATGTCGGAGACATTGAGCTGAGACTTATTACGCCAGGCTTGATTAAATTGAGAACATTCGTCTCGTTTGGTTAGAAGTATGTTGATGCGTCAAGATGATTATGGCGAATGAAAGCGGCGTCAGGACCGATGCCGATACATTTATTGCGAAATTATTCATTTCCATACCAATCGGTGAGCAATGCAAAAGCTTCAGATATCATCCGCCATTTGGCTGTTCTGATTGGCTGACTTTACCTATCGCTCTGACACGGCTGTCCGTCTGTAAGATGAAACGCAGCAGCAGCAGCAGCAGCAGTGCAGCTGCGTTGTGCGCGCTCGGCCTGTGAGCGGGTGTATCGGCAGGCCGTGTACATCGCGGTGCCCATCTTCCGGCGGCTGCTATATCCCGGTTGCTATATCGGCCGTACTTTGAAAGTTCGTCTATTTCTGTCGGCAGCTGCAGGTGCGTGACGGCCTCCTGTCCGGCCCGCCTGCCTGTATCGTCCCTCCCCGACACGCATCACAGCGCAGCGGCTACCCCCGCTACCCGCTGAGCGGGGCATCCCAGGGCGACGTGGTGCGGTACTTACCGCAGTCACAAGGAGAGCGTGGGGTAGGCAGGAAACATTCCGGGTTACGGCAGGAAATTCCGTGTGGTCATTCGACCACATGCGCTGACATTCTCCAGAGAGTTCACGTTCCAGAAGTGTTGTGCACTTGGTAGAAAGCTGGACATTGCGTGCCTCAGAGCGTTCGACATAGCCTGGATCGTGGTCAGTCGTCCCGGGAGAGCACCGGAGGAGGAGGGTCATATGGCACCATCTCAGCCCTGCTGCGACACAGCCTGGATCGTGGTCAGTCGTCCCGGGAGAGCACCGGAGGAGGAGGGTCATATGGCACCATCTCAGCCCTGCTGCGACACAGCCTGGATCGTGGTCAGTCGTCCCGGGAGAGCACCGGAGGAGGAGGGTCATATGGCACCATCTCAGCCATGCTGCGACACAGCCTGGATCGTGGTCAGTCGTCCCGGGAGAGCACCGGAGGAGGAGGGTCATATGGCACCATCTCAGCCCTGCTGCGACACAGCCGGCGGTCACTCGCTGCTGCCGCACGAGGCGCACCCGGTGACACGCGCGCCATATCGCCTTTGTATCTCCCGCGGGAACACAGCTCGTGGAGCGACTCCAAAAATGACCTCCCGCGGGCCTGCCAACCTCGCAAACTCTTTGTGCTGGTTTCACGGCAAGTTTTTGTAATCATGCCAGCTTTCGTCACTAGTTCTCTGGAATATCGCCCCGGGCAGGAAAGTGGCGGAGCTACTCTAACGAGGAAGAGCACGTTGTTTACGCCGGTAAATGGGTGATGGATATTTGCTCGGTAGTAGACCGCTTACCATGCGGCACCGCACATAAGATAAGGCTCGTCGCATGTGGATTTATCAACCAATTGGCATTCATCGCCACGACGTGGCTGCGGTCAGCGAAAGGCGGCGTTCGTCTGAAAACGCTGTGTCAGCTGCGGCGGACAAGGCGGTGGCTGGGAGAGTCTATAGAGGCTGCCGGTCGCCGTGCCGTGTCGTGTCGCGGCTATCTCGCTCGTTACGGTTCACTGCCACAGCTTTGCAGCCGTATACATACAGGTGTTGACGGGGATGGGGCGGGTGCAACAGGCTGGGCCGGCTCGTCCTGAGCGGACCATACGTCTCTCACGAGCCAAGGTCGCGTGCTGACATCACCCAACATCTGTGCAGGCCGCCCGGTAAACAGCCGGGGGACGGCACCTGCGCGCGGGGACCGGCGCAACGGTGACGGGGTTGGGGACGGACGCGTGTCGGCTCCAGAGGGTGGCGCTCCGCTCAGCCGGGTATGGCTCGGGCTGTCACGCCTGGCCGCCATGTTGGAGCGCCGAACCCCCGGACGCAGTCGCGTGAGGTAGTGCGTGCGGTGCGTTGGGGGATGTTGCGGGTTGCAATCCCGGACCAGTATCTCGGCAACCACGAGTCGCACGAACATGGGACAAATCAGCGTGTAGATGAATTATCGGCCCGGAGTATGCACTGTGTCGATAAAATAAAAATAAAATCGATAACAGTTATACAGCTGTAAAGCGCAATCATATCCGTCCAATACCCACCCAAAATGTCTTCATATTTACAAGCATGAAGCTTATAATGACAGGTTTAATAAAACGCGTCTGACCCCTCCATTCATACTCCTCGCCACCCTTCGCCCGGCCCGGCGTTCCAGCATGGCGGCCGGCCACGACCGCTCAGGCACCCTTGTCCCTTCCAGTTGTTATTGAGTTCAGTGGGTGGCTCCCAGCTGGGCGCGCCCCTCCCCTCCGGCCAAGGTCAGAGGCGGTGGGCCGCGGGCCGCGGGTCTCGCTCAGTCAGCCGGTGAGATTGTGAGCGGATGACGCCAGCTGCCCGGGGCGGTAGTCAGGAGAATCGGACCGAGAGGTGAGAGGCGCGGCCAGGTGTTTACGGCCAGACAGACGTCAGGACCGCACCCCAGTCGTCAGGACCGCACCCCAGGCACCGCAGCACGCCTGGCAGTCGTTAGCGTTTCCGGATGGGCGCCACATAACCAGGCAGTTGCGGCGCCCTAAACCCCAATCATCATCACCGCTCGGGTGTCCGTCACGACACGGTACCGGAGCGACGGGAGCGCCGCCGGCCGACGCACCACCACGAGACGCGCCGCTCCGACGCCCGGCGGGGGCCCCGTGTGCCGCGGAGCCATTGTTCGGCCCGCTGGCTGTGTGACGACAGGAGCCCGTGACTGGAGCCCGTGGCAGGAGCCCGTGACTGGAGCCCGTGACGGACCGGTGTCGCTGACTGACGGAGACCGTGCCAGAGGCACCGTGTGACGGAACTGGGGCGTGCCGCGGCCTCCGCTGTATGTCTGTCTGTCTGTCTGTCTGTCTGTCTGTCTGTCTCTGTCTGTCTGTCTGTCTGTCTGTCTGTCTGTCTGTCTGTCTGTCTGTCTGTATGTCTGTCTGTCTGTCTGTCTGTCTGTCTGTCTGTCTGTCTGTCTGTCTGTCTGTCTGTCTGTCTGTCTGTCTGTCTGTCTGTCTGTCTGTCTGTCTGTCTGTCTGTCTGTCTGTCTGTCTGTCTGTCTGTCTGTCTGTCTGTCTGTCTGTCTGTCTGTCTGTCTGTCTGTCTGTCTGTCTCGCGGCAGGGCCGTCACGGTCGGCTGTCTGTCTCCAAACAAAGGCCGAGCCTCGCCGTGCCGGTAGGCCGGCCAGGCGACCTCCGGTGATGGCCGCTTGTGGCTGTCAATCAGGATCACTCGCCACGGGCCGCGATTATAATCGACTGTACTCCCCTGACCCCACTACTGACAGACTCAGAGTCGTCCATTTCTGTATTCATCAGCCCATCTACCAGTTCGCCGGTTCAGCAAGAAGTCCTGCTCCTAAATCCATCCATCCGACCACCGGCTGACCCGTCCTCTCGTCCGGCGCTGGCACGTCGTCGCCCGGCCGGCCTGGCGGCGTGTCGTGTCCCGTCGCAGTTTGAGCTCCATCTATATTCTCTTTGTCAGTCGCCTGTCGCCGGCCGCCGCCATCCTCCGTCCTGTCCGTCGCCTGCCGTCCGCCGTCTCCGTTATCTGGCCCCTGTGCGCCGGCCGCCGACGGACCGGGCGTCTGTCGTTGCGCCGCATACATTATATCGGCGTCTGCTGCCGTCAGAGCCGGGGTCATCGGCCGGCGGCTGCACGGAGCGGCGCGGTGTCGCGAGAGCGGCGCGGAGAGCGCAGAGTCATCGCCTCTCTCACCCTGCCCCCTGTCGCCGCTGCCGCCGCTGCCGCCTCCCAACTGGGGCCTTTGTAACCAACAATAAGGGCCAACAATAAGGGCCAGCAACTGAAAGTCGTTTTGAGGCGTTCTGGTGTATTTTGCGAGCTGGAAGAGGACTGACGGATGGCGTGGGTTGGATATAGGCGCCGCTGTGGACAGAGACGTGTCAGTGGTGTGGACAGTAGTTGGCAGGAAACGGTGACGCTGTGGACAGAGACGTGTCAGTGGTGTGGACAGTAGTGGGCAGGAAACGGTGACGCTGTGGACAGAGACGTGTCAGTGGTGTGGACAGTGGTGGGCATGAAACGGTGACGCTGTGGACAGAGACGTGTCAGTGGTGTGGACAGTAGTGGGCATGAAACGGTGACGCTTGGCGGCTGGATGTGTGTGTGTGTGTGTGTGTGTGTGTGTATGTGTGTGTGTGTGTGTGTGTGTGTGTGTGTGTGTGTGTGTGTGTGTGTGTGTGTGTGTGTGTGTGTGTGTGTGTGTGTGTGTGTGTGTGTGTGTGTGTGTGTGTGTGTGTGTGTGTGTGTGTGTGTGTGTGTGTGTGTGTGTGTGTGTGTGTGTGTGTGTGTGTGTGTGTGTGTGTGTGTGTGTGTGTGTGTGTGTGTGTGTGTGTGTGTGTGTGTGTGTGTGTGTGTGTGTGTGTGTGTGTGTGTGTGTGTGTGTGTGTGTGTGTGTGTGTGTGTGTGTGTGTGTGTGTGTGTGTGTGTGTGTGTGTGTGTGTGTGTGTGTGTGTGTGTGTGTGTGTGTGTGTGTGTGTGTGTGTGTGTGTGTGTGTGTGTGTGTGTGTGTGTGTGTGTGTGTGTGTGTGTGTGTGTGTGTGTGTGTGTGTGTGTGTGTGTGTGTGTGTGTGTGTGTGTGTGTGTGTGTGTGTGTGTGTGTGTGTGTGTGTGTGTGTGTGTGTGTGTGTGTGTGTGTGTGTGTGTGTGTGTGTGTGTGTGTGTGTGTGTGTGTGTGTGTGTGTGTGTGTGTGTGTGTGTGTGTGTGTGTGTGTGTGTGTGTGTGTGTGTGTGTGTGTGTGTGTGTGTGTGTGTGTGTGTGTGTGTGTGTGTGTGTGTGTGTGTGTGTGTGTGTGTGTGTGTGTGTGTGTGTGTGTGTGTGTGTGTGTGTGTGTGTGTGTGTGTGTGTGTGTGTGTGTGTGTGTGTGTGTGTGTGTGTGTGTGTGTGTGTGTGTGTGTGTGTGTGTGTGTGTGTGTGTGTGTGTGTGTGTGTGTGTGTGTGTGTGTGTGTGTGTGTGTGTGTGTGTGTGTGTGTGTGTGTGTGTGTGTGTGTGTGTGTGTGTGTGTGTGTGTGTGTGTGTGTGTGTGTGTGTGTGTGTGTGTGTGTGTGTGTGTGTGTGTGTGTGTGTGTGTGTGTGTGTGTGTGTGTGTGTGTGTGTGTGTGTGTGTGTGTGTGTGTGTGTGTGTGTGTGTGTGTGTGTGTGTGTGTGTGTGTGTGTGTGTGTGTGTGTGTGTGTGTGTGTGTGTGTGTGTGTGTGTGTGTGTGTGTGTGTGTGTGTGTGTGTGTGTGTGTGTGTGTGTGTGTGTGTGTGTGTGTGTGTGTGTGTGTGTGTGTGTGTGTGTGTGTGTGTGTGTGTGTGTGTGTGTGTGTGTGTGTGTGTGTGTGTGTGGGGGGGGTGGGGGGATGTGGGGGGGGGGGGGTGGGGGGGGGGGGGGCTTCCCCTTCTGGGCTGGTATGGTGAGGTGATCTCCATAGGCCGATGTGGTTTGTTGATCTGTGCTGTGCTGTCATGTGGTGACCGGCTGCCATGGCGGGCTGGCACGCGGCCGGTTGACACGCTGCCTGGCCATGCCGCCCGTGCCGCCCGCCTGCTGTCCGGACCAGTCAGACGTGATCCGGCGGCCGTGCCGCTGATGAACGGCGTGCCGCTGCCGACCAAGGCCACGCCGGCTGGCGACGCGCCCGGATCGTCTGTCACACCGTGCTGCCCCGGCCCGACGGTCTCCACTGCCGCCGGACTGCCCAGTCCACAGCCCGACGCCGCCTGACGTCTACAGCCTGACGCCGCCTGACGTCTACAGCCTGACGCCCGCGGCCTGACGCCTACAGCCTGCCGTACGCGGCCTGACGTCTACAGCCTGCCGTCCGCCGCCTGACGCCTACAGCCTGACGCCTACAGCCTGCCGTACGCGGCCTGACGTCTACAGCGTGTGTCCAGCGGCGCGCAGCACGGTTCCCGTGTCGCTTTGGTCACTGACAGCGTGTGTCCAGCGGCGCAGCACGGTTCCCGTGTCGCTTTGGTCACTGGTAGCGTGTGTCCAGCGGCGCAGCACGGTTCCCGTGTCGCTTTGGTCACTGGTAGCGTGTGTCCAGCGGCGCAGCACGGTTCCCGTGTCGCTTTGGTCACTGGTAGCGTGTGTCCAGCGGCGCGCAGCACGGTTCCCGTGTCGCTTTGGTCACTGGTAGCGTGTGTCCAGCGGCGCAGCACAGTTCCCGTGTCGCTTTGGTCACTGGTAGCGTGTGTCCAGCGGCGCGCAGCACGGTTCCCGTGTCGCTTTGGTCACTGGTAGCGTGTGTCCAGCGGCGCAGCACGGTTCCCGTGTCGCTTTGGTCACTGGTAGCGTGTGTCCAGCGGCGCGCAGCACGGTTCCCGTGTCGCTTTGGTCACTGGTAGCGTGTGTCCAGCGACGCGCAGCACGGTTCCCGTGTCGCTTTGGTCACTGGTAGCGTGTGTCCAGCGGCGCGCAGCACGGTTCCCGTGTCGCTTTGGTCACTGGTGGGTCAGGTGACTGACTGAAATACTGCGCTGGCTTTCGGTGGACGCCTGTTCCGGGCTGAAATGGCGAAAATGCTGTGTGTTTTTGCGGTACGTTCGCTTTCAGCCGGCGGTCGGCTTTGGACTGGGCGGTGTTCCGAATCGGATCGCCGCTTTAGCAAGCCGTCCAGTCGGTTAACTCAGTATTCCATACATGGGATGCCATGTTTCGGTTCTAAAGTAGGCACGGTAAATCGTGTCTAATTTGCAACTGTGAGAAAGCTCGTGTCGTTTGTGTTTCCGGGTTGGAGTCGTTTCGATGCGGTGGCTACCCATGTGACAGCTATTGCGTCACTGCATGGATGTAACAGTCCCCCCCCCCTCCCAAATTACCTGACACAAAACACTTGCTTGAATTTGTGTTTGAAATACTGGTCGACATTGGTTCCGCTGTCCTTGGCTGGGTGAAGCCTGGCTGATCGGGAAAAGTGCTGCTCGAGGACTGACAGCTGCACTGGAGCTGTCGGGCGGAGCGGAGATTTAATACGCTGTCAACAGCCCTCGCGTTTCAATTCGAATGTTTATTTCAGGGGGCGAAACTTTCGCGGAATCTGCTAGTGTTGATTGGGTTGACAGGCGTGAGCGATGATGTATGTGTTCGGCCAGCTCCTGCGGGACTGGCGTGTTGCAGCGGGGCCCATCGGGCGATGCCCCCTCGGACTTCCTCGAGGTCACCGTGCAGACCGGCCAGTCAGTATCGGTTATACAACTCGGCGCTGGCGCCATGCGATACCGGGATTCAGAAACCGTTTGTGATTATTTTGAATGGCTGGATCGTTTTTGATGGTACGAACGAGGAAGGAGCGACAGGTGCTGGTTACGGTGGCATGCGCTGCCGCTGCCGGACGGCGGTGGCCGTTTTATGGTCCGGCAGCAGCTGGTGCCGCCCTTTCCCCGTCCGGTTCCGCCGTTTCCGCTCCACGCCCGGGGACGGACGGGCCGGGAGCACGCGACCCGCAGCTGCTCCTCTGTCTCCTCTGTCTGACTGCCGGGGACGGGGAGTGTCCGGTGGCTGGCCGCGCGGCGGTCCAGAGCCGCACCCAGCTCCGAGCCGAGAGAGGCCCGATCGATCACATGGCGCAGCAGCGCTCGCCGGTCGCGCCCACGCCGGCCGGCCGGCGCCGCCGTCGCTGAATGAGATTTAATGTCAAGGCCGGCCCGGTCGGCCCTGTAAAATGGAGGACATTGGCGCGATGTGATGGATGGAGGGTCGGAAGGAGAAGAGACGGGGATCGGTGACGGCGGGATAGACGGGGCCGAGGTAGAACTTGGCCCGCCCTGTTGCTGGTTTACGTTGTGCATGCCGAACGCGCTGCGGTGTTTTTAGGGATACATTGTGTGTTATCCAGAGAAGCGCACCACGTGCTGTGTCAGCAGTTAGCACAGAATGCCACTGAGCTGGGTGACGCTGACGCTGAGCTGTCAGCAGATTTACGTTGAGGTGGCTAGTGTCTTGCCAGGGATGAGAATAGAGCGTCATTAGGTCAGTTACCCTGTTGCTGCACCTGCCGGCAACAATCGCACCATGCTGTCGGCTACCGTGCCGAACCGGTGGCGGGAGGCACTGGACTGCAGTTCAGACCACGTGTTGTGTCGGTGGCGACCTCGACCGCACCAGGCTGCGCGGGAGCCAGCCGGCAGCCGCGCCCGATCGCATGCTCTCCCCAAACATGGCTCGGCCGGTGGTGTGACTGCAGTCTGCAGCGCCGCCGCCGCCGCCGCCCCTCGGGGAGACTGGACCGGCCCGTGACAGGCTGCGCTGAGAAGCACTGAACCGGCGCATATCACACCGACCCGTACACCTGACCTGGTTGGTCACCTCTGTCTGCTTACCAAACGGCACTGGCTGACGCTCGCCCGCTGCCTTGCGGCTCTGCCCGCGGCCCGCTCCGCCCCGGACGTGTTTGCTGACAGCCTCTCCCCTCCCCCTGCTGACTCGCCGAGAGAGATCTGGCGTCGTGAAAGTCCCCCCCCCCCCCTCCGTCCCCCCGCGGTGGTGATTCACGAGTGGCGGCCGGGCGTCAAGGTCATCGGACGGCCACCTGCACCGCTCGGCTGAGTGCTCAGCAGGGACGCCGTTGTCGGTCACGTACCAAGGCTGCGTGTACCCTGCCTGCAGCCTGAGGCGATCGCTGGCGATGGTGGAACGAACACGTTCGCAAATGTCCGCTCCATCAGCCGATTGGATCAGGCATGTTTCCGTGCCACGCGACTGGACGGGTGATCGATTTTGGTTTGGATCAGGCATGTTTCCGTGCCACGCGACTGGACGGGTGATCGATTTTGGTTTGGATCAGGCATGTTTCCGTGCCACGCGACTGGACGGGTGATCGATTTTGGTTTGGATCAGGCATGTTTCCGTGCCACGCGACTGGACGGGTGATCGATTTTGGTTTGGATCAGGCATGTTTCCGTGCCACGCGACTGGACGGGTGATCGATTTTGGTTTGGATCAGGCATGTTTCCGTGCCACGCGACTGGACGGGTGATCGATTTTGGTTGAGATTTGAGTTGGGTCAAGTTAAGCACTGAACAATTTGACGCTGTTGCCTGTACCTTACCTGCAAAGGTTTGCGCTCTGTTTGCTACGTGATGCTTTGTGTTGTGCCGTGCTGGATAGCGGTGACGCGTTACGCTTTCGTCGCGTCGCGCGGCCGGCGTGACGCGTGACGTGACGCAGCATGACGCCCCGCCCCGCTGACATGCCATGACATGACGCCCCGCCCCGCTGACATGCCATGACATGACGCCCCGCCCCGCTGACATGCCATGACATGACGCCCCGCCCCGCTGACATGCCATGACATGACGCCCCGCCCCGCTGACATGCCATGACATGACGCCCCGCCCCGCTGACATGCCATGACATGACGCCCCGCCCCGCTGACATGCCATGACATGACGCCCCGCCCCGCTGACATGCCATGACATGACGCCCCGCCCCGCTGACATGCCATGACATGACGCCCCGCCCCGCTGACATGCCATGACATGACGCCCCGCCCCGCTGACATGCCATGACATGACGCCCCGCCCCGCTGACATGCCATGACATGACGCCCCGCCCCGCTGACATGCCATGACATGACGCCCCGCCCCGCTGACATGCCATGACATGACGCCCCGCCCCGCTGACATGCCATGACATGACGCCCCGCCCCGCTGACATGCCATGACATGACGCCCCGCCCCGCTGACATGCCATGACATGACGCCCCGCCCCGCTGACATGCCATGACATGACGCCCCGCCCCGCTGACATGCCATGACATGACGCCCCGCCCCGCTGACATGCCATGACATGACGCCCCGCCCCGCTGACATGCCATGACATGACGCCCCGCCCCGCTGACATGCCATGACATGACGCCCCGCCCCGCTGACATGCCATGACATGACGCCCCGCCCCGCTGACATGCCATGACATGACGCCCCGCCCCGCTGACATGCCATGACATGACGCCCCGCCCCGCTGACATGCCATGACATGACGCCCCGCTGACTGCCGCCGTCGGTCGGTCGGTCGCCGGTCGCCGGAGCCGTGCCACGTGATCTAGATCGGAAGCGCCCCGTGCATTACGGTCCTGGTCACGTGATCCCGATCACGGCAGTCGCCGATCGTTTTCAGAGGCTCGATGGATCATCTGGGTTAGGTATCGAGCGATGTGCTGACTCACTAACGAAATGCTGGCGGCCTCCACTGGTCCGATTTATGGGAAATATCAGCCGAGTTGGAGCGCGTCGGAGTGGGTTGTGGCTGCAAAGTTAAAAAGTTTGCGAACTAGCGAGGTTCGTAGTAGGCGGCTAATGACTGATATAGAAGTGTACGAGACTACGAGTTGTGGTTGGCCATTGTCTTGCTACACGGTTGCACGATGGAGCACGCTGGTGGAGGGAGCATCCAGGATGGGCAGTTTGATGTTTGGCGCATATGCACTCAAATCAGGCCCGGAATACTGCTGACTTTTCGCTTACCACATTCCAAAAAAATGTGACCTAAAAGATGTATTTGTCAACGGTCCACTGGGATTAAGCGAGGGCCGAACACTTCAACTCAATCTCACTCTCAGTGACGTGGACACGCCTCACAAGACACCACATGGAGGAAGGGAGGGAGCCTTCTGCGAAGAGCCGGCTGTGTGGCGAGCGGCGGTGTTTCTGGGAAGGCCGTTATCGGTCGTGCTGCGGCGCCCACCGTGTCCGTTCTGTTCTCTGAGCTAGCAGAAACTAGCCGTTCTCTGAGCTCTGCCGCCGCTGCCGCCGCTGCCGCCGCTGCCGCCGCTGCCGCCGCTTCGGCCGCTTCCACCGAAAGTCGACTGAGAGTCCCGCCGCGCCGGCCGCGGGCAGTCGGGCGAGCCAGGCTTGACCAGTGCTTGACCAGTGCATTGCTTGAGGACAGTGCTTGCTGGGTAATCTGAGCACCGTAGCGGTGCGGCGCGGCCGGCTGGCTGACTGGCGCACGTCGGCTCTCGACTCGCAGTTTGTTTGTGTGCCGTGTGACCCTGGACTGGACTGGCCTGACTGGCCTGACTGGCCTGACTGGCCTGACTGGCCGGGCTGGGCTGGCGTCTCAGCTGGCCCGGTTGACTTGGGCCGCCGCCGCTGATGCCTGCCGTCCCTGCTGCTGCCGCTGCTGTCGCTGCTGTCGCTGCTGTCGCTGCTGTCGCTGCTGTCGCTGCTGTCGCTGCTGTCGCTGCTGTCGCTGCCGCCGCTGCTGCCGCTGCTGCCGCTGCTCCTGCTGCCGCTGCTGCTGCTGCCGCTGCTGCCGCTGCTGCCGCTGCTGCCGCTGCTGCTGCTGCTGCTGCTGCCGCTGCTGCCGCTGCTGCTGCCGCTGCTGCTGCCGCTGCTGCTGCCGCTGCTGCACCATGTGGCCCGGTCACAGAGACCGGGCCGGACCGGCCGCCATTCAGGAGGGTCGTGATTCGTGACCCGATGACCCGGCCGCCGGCCGCCGGCCGCCGGACGCGTTAGCTGGCCGGTCGCGGCCGCTCCCACGCCTGCCTCCCCGCGGACCCACCGTGGGAGTCTGCGCCGCTCCGCTCACACGCAACAAGGCCAGCAGCGGGACACCGGTCATGGAGCACGCCCGGGAGACTGCTTCAGGAGCGACCCAGACGAGCCTCCTCCGGGGAGTCAGTGGGGGGGGGGGGGGGGGGGGGGGCGCAGATGGCCTCCGAGTGGTGCTCCTCACTGCTGCAGTTCAGGGGTGCAGAGTTAAAACGTGAGACAGCTGGCGCTGACCGTACCGACAGAGCCAGCCTCTGGGTCAATGCAGCGCTGTGCAGGCGTGCAGGCGATGAGACGCGCGGGAGTACGACTGCGGCCGCCACAGTCGGAGCGGCAGGCACCTCGGTCGTCTGTTTGGTATTAGCGGTTTGATATTTTACATTTTTTACCTATGGAGTTGACCGGTGGCCAGGGTGTCGTCAGTGTTGAGCCATCGGGCGTTTCGCTGAAATTGGGCGGGGCGGGAACGTCATCCGTGCGTCATCCCTGACCTCTGGCATGCCAGCCCGACCTATCTACCGCTCCGCACCCCCCTCCCCGCACCCGCCACACCGCCCTCGCGTGCAGCGCCGGAATGCGCCGCCGGCTGTCTTCAGAGCAGGCACTCCATGCAGGCACGTAGCCAGGATTTTTCTCGGGGAGGGGGGGGGGGGGCACGTTGGTGGTAGAAACAAATTTCGCTCCTCGACGTTGTTGACGGGGGGGGGGGGGAGTCGGTTGTCAGAGTATCTCATTCTATCTAGTGTGCTTTTATTTCGCTCAGGGGGCATGGCCCCCGTGCCCCCCCCCCCCCCGGCTACGTCCCTGACTCCATGTTTGTGGAGGTGGTGCTGGACATATTTGTGGGGGTGATGCTGGACATGTTTGTGGAGGTGGTGCTGGACATGTTTGTGGAGGTGGTGCTGGACATGTTTCTGGAGGTGGTGCTGGACATGTTTGTGGAGGTGGTGCTGGACATGTTTGTAGACTGGAGGTGGTGCTGGACATGTTTGTAGACTGGAGGTGGTGCTGGACATGTTTGTGGAGGTGGTGCTAGACATGTTTGTAGAGGTGGTGCTGGACATGTTTGTGGAGGTGGTGGTGCTGGACATGTTTGTGGAGGTGGTGCTGGACATGTTTGTGGAGGTGGTGCTGGACATGTTTGTGGAGGTGGTGCTGGACATGTTTGTAGACTGTGGAGGTGGTGCTGGGGAGGTTAGCGAGCTGGGCTCGGGGTCCTGGACTAATGAGTCATGCGTTGTTGCAAATGTAACACAACCACTGAGCGGAGCAGCGTTGTTTGTAACAACATCGGCCTGGCTTGTAGCAACACTGCCGGATCGGCGGTAACTGGCTGGCAGCCGGCGTGGTGGGGCACTGGGCAACACTGCCGGATCGGCGGTAACTGGCTGGCAGCCGGCGTGGTGGGACACTGGGCAACACTGCCGGATCGGCGGTAACTGGCTGGCAGCCGGCGTGGTGGGACACTGGGCAACACTGCCGGATCGGCGGTAACTGGCTGGCAGCTGGCGTGGTGGGGCACTGGGCAACACTGCCGGATCGGCGGTAACTGGCTGGCAGCCGGCGTGGTGGGGCACTGGGCAACACTGCCGGATCGGCGGTAACTGGCTGGCAGCCGGCGTGGTGGGGCACTGGGCAACACTGCCGGATCGGCGGTAACTGGCTGGCAGCCGGCGTGGTGGGGCACTGGGCAACACTGCCGGATCGGCGGTAACTGGCTGGCAGCCGGCGTGGTGGGACACTGGGCAACACTGCCGGATCGGCGGTAACTGGCTGGCAGCCGGCGTGGTGGGACACTGGGCAACACTGCCGGATCGGCGGTAACTGGCTGGCAGCCGGCGTGGTGGGGCACTGGGCCGCCCGTTGCGCCATCGGCTTGCAACGGGTTTGTTTACCTGCCTCGGTGGCAGCGGGGGGGGGGGGGGGGGGGTTGACTCTGCCTGCTCCGCCGGCCGCAGCTGACCGCTGTGCTGGAGGGGGCAACTGCGGTCTCCACAGCAGCAGCAGCAGCGCCGCTGCGGACCGGGGGCTGCGGGCTGGCAGCTGTGTCTGCTGAGCCAGGCAGCGGTGTCTGCTGAGCCAGGCAGCGGTGTCTGCTGAGCCAGGCAGCGGTGTCTGCGGGTGAGTGACTTGACTGCTGACGGTACAGACGATAAAGCCGGGTCAGCGCTCCTACTGAGACGGCCCGGACCCGCCCCACCGGCGCTGATGAGTGATGGCAGGCCGTCTGTATGGTGCCGTCTGGGGCGGCGCCACTCCGCTCGTCACCGTGAAGTCTGCGGGATGAACACTGCAGTATCCCGGTGTCCAGTAGGCAGCTGTAATGGCCTCTAATGACCGGGAAGTCCGAGGCGACGCCGGCATGATCTCAGCGCCGAATGCAGTAGGATTTGGACGTGACGGAGACGTGCGGGCTATGATATCACTCGGAAGATGTCGTGCTCCTCTCGCTGGCGATGAGAGGGCTTTAAGGAGCTCTGCTGAATGATGAAAAGGTTGATGACGCCCGCTTCATTGTTTTCACATTTTGCAAATATATTTTGCAGTCTTTGTCCCGGCTTGTTTTTTAGCTACGAGGAACAGCAATCTCCTAAACCCAGCAGCCCTCTTGTATACTTCCATCATCTGCCGAGGCTTCGCACATGGCACATCCGACGCACATGCCACATCGATCATGTGGCGAAGGCCCTCGGGAAGCTGCCGCTGCCGACCGGATCTGCCGAGGCTTCGCACATGGCACATCCGCGATTATCATCTCGATCATGTGGCGAAGGCCCTCGGGAAGCTGCCGCTGCCGACCGGATCTGCCGAGGCTTCGCACATGGCACATCCGCGATTATCATCTCGATCATGTGGCGAAGGCCCTCGGGAAGCTGCCGCTGCCGACCGGATCTGCCGAGGCTTCGCACATGGCACATCCGCGATTATCATCTCGATCATGTGGCGAAGGCCCTCGGGAAGCTGCCGCTGCCGACCGGATGGCTTCGATTGGTCCGAGTGACGGGCGATTGGGAGGCGAGCCAATTTCTGTGCGGCGCTCGATCCCGGCTGATGTATGGGCCGAGTTGGCGGCTGTGGCAGGCACCAGTGGCTCCCTGACACATCACGGGGCCGACTCTCTCGGGCTGTCGGCGGACTCAGCCGCAGTCCCACTCTGAGAACTTCAGCTCGCGACGCGGTGCATCTGGGACGGCGCGCCGAGCTGCGAGTTGGAAAGTGGCCATCTGTCCTCCGACTGGGAGCACCAGCTGTCGGGCGGTCCGGGAGTGCGTTGACCTTGAAACTGCCAGCCGTCTGATGGACCCCAGTTGGGTATGTGGGCTAACGTCTCGTCGCGCGTGGAGCAAACACTGCGTGTAACGTGCCTGACCCTCGTGACTTGGGTAACATATACCTCGTGCTTGTTATGCTGGCAGGAATGGATTACAATCAAACTTTGTGGGACTTGCTCTGAAGTTGTTGGTAATGCCACCCACCACAGGTATAGGAAACTCGGTCGCTGTCTCTGTGTTGTTGGTAATGCCACCCACCACAGGTATAGGAAACTCGGTCGCTGTCTCTGTGTTGTTGGTAATGCCACCCACCACAGGTATAGGAAACTCGGTCGCTGTCTCTGTGTTGTTGGTAATGCCACCCACCACAGGTATAGGAAACTCGGTCGCTGTCTCTGTGTTGTTGGTAATGCCACCCACCACAGGTATAGGAAACTCGGTCGCTGTCTCTGTGTTGTTGGTAATGCCACCCACCACAGGTATAGGAAACTCGGTCGCTGTCTCTGTGTTGTTGGTAATGCCACCCACCACAGGTATAGGAAACTCGGTCGCTGTCTCTGTGTTGTTGGTAATGCCACCCACCACAGGTATAGGAAACTCGGTCGCTGTCTCTGTGTTGTTGGTAATGCCACCCACCACAGGTATAGGAAACTCGGTCGCTGTCTCTGTGTTGTTGGTAATGCCACCCACCACAGGTATAGGAAACTCGGTCGCTGTCTCTGTGTTGTTGGTAATGCCACCCACCACAGGTATAGGAAACTCGGTCGCTGTCTCTGTGTTGTTGGTAATGCCACCCACCACAGGTATAGGAAACTCGGTCGCTGTCTCTGTGTTGTTGGTAATGCCACCCACCACAGGTATAGGAAACTCGGTCGCTGTCTCTGTGTTGTTGGCATTTCCCGTGCAGTGACCGGGAAACGGCGTGACAGCGACAGGGCGAGCCGTGGGAACTGCCAGCCACGTGATGACGGGAAGTGGCCGCGGATTCATTGACGGCATGTGTCCCACCTGTGCCGGATCGATCAGAGTTAAACAATCACTAAAGCGTGGGGATTTGTTTGATTGGTCTACAGGGATGTTACCAAATGATACAGTCCGATAATAACTTAACGAGACACCCACACATGATCTTCTGAACGGTGACGTAAAAGAAATGCCCTGAACATATTCGCCATCGGATGATGTCAAACTGTTGACAATTGGCAAGGTTTTGTCAAATGACAAAACCTTTGGTTTTACCTGCGGCTGGTGCATTAACGGCGACTGGGCGGCATCGGTCGCTTCCTTTGCCCGGGCGCAGTCGATGGCTGTTGCCTTTAGCGTGTCCGATCGGTGCTGTGCTGCCGATGTCTGCGCACCAACTATAGCTGGCCGTATATACAGGCCGTATAGCCGTGCAGTGTGACAGGCCGTACAGCCGACCATATAGGTGATTGTATGGCGTCGGTACACAACCCGCGGACCGTCTGTCAGCGGTGCAGCGCCGCGGCGGGCAGGCGCCACCTTGGCAACCGCGCTGAGTCCTGACAACCACCGCCCGCACTGGGCCGAGGCCGCGCGCTGAGGTGGTGGCGTTAGTTGTGACAGCTCTGTCGAGCTGGCGCGCGTCTGTCGCCACTGACGCTAAATAGTGAGCCGGTTCACAGAAGGATGGGGCACGGCTGGTGCACCTGGCTGGCTCGCTCGCCGTGCTCCGCTGTCCGCGCCCGGCGCCGGTTCAAGGCCAGAGGCCGGCAGGGGTGGCGCTGGCGGTGGAGGCGCGTGGGAGCGTGTGAGTCTGACCAGGTGGGGCGGATACGGAGACCTCGGCCGCCAGCTCTCTCCGTGGGTCGCGGCGCCGTGCCACTGGGTCCTGTCAGTCTGCCGCTGTGTTCCGTTGAGGTGTGACTCGGGTACCGCGCCGAGCCGACTGCCCTGAACACCTGCGGTTTCGTTCTAAGCGCGACTGTGTTCGAACCTGTGCTGTTAAATTGAGCTGTGGTCTGAAGGAGAGCAGCCAGGCTCTGGTGAAAGAGTGCAGTACACACGACTGGTAGGGCTGTCGGTGTAAAGTTCCTGTCCCGTGCTCCAGGTCCCTGGGTTATGACGCGTTCGTACCACGTCATTCCATTCCGTTCCGTTCCATTCCATTTCCATTTGTTTGCGGTTTTGGCACTGCTGGCGATTTTAATCCGGGTTGGCGGTGGCGTATTTTATCACGTTTCCCATGCTGCATTCCTTTTCACCTGTTGCTCTTGGCCTTCACATTTGCTCAATGTGGAACTAATATTTACATTCTCTCCGCGAGTCTTGCTTGTTTCTGAACTGTGCCAGGCTGTGTCTGAACTGTGCCAGGCTGTGTCTGAACTGTGCCAGGCTGTGTCTGAACTGTGCCAGGCTGTGTCTGAACTGTGCCAGACTGTGTCTGAACTGTGCCAGGCTGTGTCTGAACTGTGCCAGGCTGTGTCTGAACTGTGCCAGGCTGTGTCTGAACTGTGACAGGCTGTGTCTGAACTGTGCCAGGCTGTGTCTGAACTGTGACAGGCTGTGTCTGAACTGTGACAGGCTGTGTCTGAACTGTGACAGGCTGTGTCTGAACTGTGACAGGCTGTGTCTGAACTGTGACAGGCTGTGTCTGAACTGTGCCAGGCTGTGTCTGAACTGTGCCAGGCTGTGTCTGAACTGTGACAGGCTGTGTCTGAACTGTGTGTGCGTGTTACATAGCAGGTGAATGGGCCCCGAAGCCCGCCCCGGCTCTGCCACCGCCGCCGCTGTGCTGTATCAGCAGCGGTTAGCTGTGTGCACAATGCACATAGCGTCACGTGCACTGTGTGTGTGCCGTTGTGCACTCAACGTCCGTGCGTGGCTGGTTCGCGGCGGCCGGCCGGAACGATCCGCCGGTGCGTGCGTCTGGCGCCGCTGCACCGTGCACGTGTGCAGTGCACGCCGCCCGGTTACAACCCGCAGCGAGTGGCCGGCCGGCCGTCCTTGAGCGTGCGATGGTGTGCCCCCCCCCCCCCCCCCTCCACACACCGGGGCGGCCGCGCCGGTGTGCCAGGCGACACAGCGCCGAGTGCGCCGTGCCGTGCTCCCGCGCGGGTAGTGTTGCCTGCACCCGACTGTACCCGGAGGTGTGTCACCCGTGGCACGTGGATCACGCAGCGACAGTCGGCCGCAGAATGACGGGTGGATCTGACGGCCGGGGAGCGGCGCCGGGACGTGACCGGGCTATCTGAAATGTCATCTCCTGTGTAGTGATGTCGTGAGCCGGCCGGCGTCGCAGCCACACGGGTGGAGCGGCGCCGGAGGCCTCGGAGACCAGCCTGGCCCGGCCCGGCCGAGGAGCGGCCCGGCCCCACGTGGCGCTGCTGCCAGGTGTGCTGACGTCACGCTGCTGTCATGGCCGCGGAGATCGCCGAGTCACGCCCAGCTCAGGTCCATGCAAGGCCGGGTCATGCGGCGGACCTGAGCTGTCCTGTTCTGCCGGGACAGACTGGAGACTGCAGACTGCGGCCGGGTCTGCGGCGGACCTGAGCTGTCCTGTTCTGCCGGGACAGACTGCAGACTGCGGCCGGGTCTGCGGCGGACCTGAGCTGTCCTGTTCTGCCGGGACAGACTGACTGCCGACCGCCGCACGTCCGCTGCCGGTCGCCGCATCCTCGAACACAACCGCGGCGCGTGCGCTGCGTGCGCTGCGTGCACTGGCAGCGTGCAGACGAGTGCCGCGGGGGACGTTTGACCTGCTGTGTCTGAGGTGTGGCGAAACTGGAGGCTCGTGGGTGCCGCCGGAGCTCACCGCCGCGCGGGCCGCCCGTTTTGACCCGTGCTCGCGGTTCGGCGTTTTTTTGTGAGCTGGTAAAACACGGCAGAGAGCTCCTGGCGTGGCGTGCTGGCGTGGTTGGCGTGCCGCTGCGGTGCAGCGACATACGGGGAGGATCGCCGGATATCAGCCGGGACGCTCGCAGGCGCCTCTTGTTTCGCTGGTCAGCTGCTGCCGCTCACGGGCTGAAGCCAGCAGCGGCGCGGCGTTAGATACTGGCGACGCGGGCGGTCCGTTGAACCAGCACGGGCCGTTTGAACTGGCGGTGCCGGCGGGGGCGGGGCCGGGTGTCACGGCGTTGATTGATGCCGCTCGGCGGAAGGTGCGGGTCGCGCCGCCCCGTCACCGTCGACTGACGGTGTTTCCTCGGTCAGACATCAGTCACTGCAGACTGCAGACTGCGGACTGCGGACTGCGGACTGCAGACTGCGGCCGGGTCAGCGGCGGACCTGAGCTGTCCTGTTCTGCCGGGACAGACTGCAGACTGCGGCCGGGTCTGCGGCGGACCTGAGCTGTCCTGTTCTGCCGGGACAGACTGGAGACTGCAGACTGCGGCCGGGTCTGCGGCGGACCTGAGCTGTCCTGTTCTACCGGGACAGACTGCAGACTGCGGCCGGGTCTGCGGCGGACCTGAGCTGTCCTGTTCTGCCGGGACAGACTGCAGACTGCGGCCGGGTCTGCGGCGGACCTGAGCTGTCCTGTTCTGCCGGGACAGACTGGAGACTGCAGACTGCGGCCGGGTCTGCGGCGGACCTGAGCTGTCCTGTTCTGCCGGGACAGACTGGAGACTGCAGACTGCGGCCGGGTCTACGGCGGACCTGAGCTGTCCTGTTCTGCCGGGACAGACTGCAGACTGCGGCCGGGTCTGCGGCGGACCTGAGCTGTCCTGTTCTGCCGGGACAGACTGCAGACTGCGGCCGGGTCTGCGGCGGACCTGAGCTGTCCTGTTCTGCCGGGACAGACTGGAGACTGCAGACTGTGGCCGGGTCTGCGGCGGACCTGAGCTGTCCTGTTCTGCCGGGACAGACTGCAGACTGCGGCCGGGTCTGCGGCGGACCTGAGCTGTCCTGTTCTGCCGGGACAGACTGCAGACTGCGGCCGGGTCTGCGGCAGACCTGAGCTGTCCTGTTCTGCCGGGACAGACTGCAGACTGGGCCGGGTCTGCGGCGGACCTGAGCTGTCCTGTTCTGCCGGGACAGACTGCAGACTGCGGCCGGGTCTGCGGCGGACCTGAGCTGTCCTGTTCTGCCGGGACAGACTGCAGACTGCGGCCGGGTCTGCGGCGGACCTGAGCTGTCCTGTTCTGCCGGGACAGGCTGGAGACTGCAGACTGCGGCCGGGTCTGCGGCGGACCTGAGCTGTCCTGTTCTGCCGGGACAGGCTGGAGACTGCAGCCTGCGGCCGGGTCTGCGGCGGACCTGAGCTGTCCTGTTCTGCCGGGCTGCCGCGGCGGAGTCAGGGCGACGAGTGACGCGAAATGTGCACACGACGGAGGCGGAGGCAGCGAACTTCTGGACTGTGCGTTTGCCGGCCAAACTATGAGATCGGCGTCTGGGGCAGCCGGGCCGCTATATTTCCTCCGGACCAGGGACTGTTGTGACCGCTGCAGATGACGTGATGTTCTGCAAACCGAGGGGAGGAAACCAGTGCTGCTGGCTTCTGCCGCTGGGACCACCCGCGGCGGTCTGGCGTATCAGCTGGTCAGCCTGCTAGCGGCGGGGCCCTCGGCTCCGTGCGAAGCGCAGTGCCCGCCAGGCGAACCGCTGCGGCCACCGCACAGCCGCTGACCAGCGCACTATGGGCCAGGAGCCCGATCTAGATCGCCATAATTGGTCGGAGTTATTTTGTTCATTTCAATATGGGACATACTGAAATGAAAATCATTACATTACATCGTAAACATACATAGATTTCGCGAGCCGCGGTCTACCTGTTGTAAGCTTCGTACAAAGGTCCGTGTTTCGGTGCCGTTTATACCTCCACGTGTGGTTGCAATCAAAAACAATTGCCATATTCTTAATCTACGGTCAATTCTGAACATATTCATGTATGTCCCATATTGAGATGAAAAACAAATAACTCCGACCAATTATGGTGGGCTAGATCGGGCTCCTGGCCCATAGTGCGCTGGTCAGCGGCTGTGCGGCTGCCGCAGCGGCTGGCCCGCAGTGCCCGCAGCGGCTGGCCCGGTGGGCACTGCGCTTCAGCCAATTCAGCGGGACCTGGTGGCTCTGTGCGGATTTGTGTAGCGGGACCCGGCGGCTCTGTGTGGATTTGTGTAGCGGGACCCGGCGGCTCTGTGCGGATTTGTGTAGCGGGACCCGGTGGCTCTGTGCGGATTTGTGTAGCGGGACCCGGCGGCTCTGTGCGGATTTGTGTAGCGGGACCCGGCGGCTCTGTGCGGATTTGTGCAGCGGGACCCGGCGGCTCTGTGCGGATTTGTGTAGCGGGACCCGGCGGCTCTGTGCGGATTTGTGTAGCGGGACCCGGCGGCTCTGTGCGGATTTGTGTAGCGGGACCCGGTGGCTCTGTGCGGATTTGTGTAGCGGGACCCGGCGGCTCTGTGCGGATTTGTGTAGCGGGACCCGGCGGCTCTGTGCGGATTTGTGCAGCGGGACCCGGCGGCTCTGTGCGGATTTGTGTAGCGGGACCCGGCGGCTCTGTGCGGATTTGTGCAGCGGGACCCGGCGGCTCTGTGCGGATTTGTGTAGCGGGACCCGGCGGCTCTGTGCGGATTTGTGTAGCGGGACCTGGCGGCTCTGTGCGGATTTGTGTAGCGGGACCCGGCGGCTCTGTGCGGATTTGTGTAGCGGGACCTGGCGGCTCTGTGCGGATTTGTGTAGCGGGACCCGGCGGCTCTGTGCGGATTTGTGTAGCGGGACCCGGCGGCTCTGTGCGGATTTGTGTAGCGGGACCCGGCGGCTCTGTGCGGATTTGTGTAGCGGGACCCGGCGGCTCTGTGCGGATTTGTGTAGCGGGACCCGGCGGCTCTGTGCGGATTTGTGTAGCGGGACCCGGCGGCTCTGTGCGGATTTGTGTAGCGGGACCCGGCGGCTCTGTGCGGATTTGTGTAGCGGGACCTGGTGGCTCTGTGCGGATTTGTGTAGCGGGACCCGGTGGCTCTGTGCGGATTTGTGTAGCGGGACCCGGCGGCTCTGTGCGGATTTGTGTAGCGGGACCCGGCGGCTCTGTGCGGATTTGTGTAGCGGGACCCGGCGGCTCTGTGCGGATTTGTGTAGCGGGACCCGGCGGCTCTGTGCGGATTTGTGTAGCGGGACCTGGTGGCTCTGTGCGGATTTGTGTAGCGGGACCTGGTGGCTCTGTGCGGATTTGTGTAGCGGGACCTGGTGGCTCTGTGCGGATTTGTGTAGCGGGACCCGGCGGCTCTGTGCGGATTTGTGTAGCGGGACCCGGCGGCTCTGTGCGGATTTGTGTAGCGGGACCCGGCGGCTCTGTGCGGATTTGTGTAGCGGGACCCGGCGGCTCTGTGCGGATTTGTGTAGCGGGACCCGGCGGCTCTGTGCGGATTTGTGTAGCGGGACCTGGCGGCTCTGTGCGGATTTGTGTAGCGGGACCCGGCGGCTCTGTGCGGATTTGTGTAGCGGGACCCGGCGGCTCTGTGCGGATTTGTGTAGCGGGACCTGGTGGCTCTGTGCGGATTTGTGTAGCGGGACCCGGCGGCTCTGTGCGGATTTGTGTAGCGGGACCCGGTGGCTCTGTGCGGATTTGTGTAGCGGGACCCGGCGGCTCTGTGCGGATTTGTGTAGCGGGACCCGGTGGCTCTGTGCGGATTTGTGTAGCGGGACCCGGCGGCTCTGTGCGGATTTGTGTAGCGGGACCCGGTGGCTCTGTGCGGATTTGTGTAGCGGGACCCGGCGGCTCTGTGCGGATTTGTGTAGCGGGACCCGGCGGCTCTGTGCGGATTTGTGTAGCGGGACCCGGCGGCTCTGTGCGGATTTGTGTAGCGGGACCCGGCGGCTCTGTGCGGATTTGTGTAGCGGGACCCGGCGGCTCTGTGCGGATTTGTGTAGCGGGACCCGGCGGCTCTGTGCGGATTTGTGTAGCGGGACCTGGTGGCTCTGTGCGGATTTGTGCAGCGGGACCCGGCGGCTCTGTGCGGATTTGTGCAGCGGGACCCGGCGGCTCTGTGCGGATTTGTGTAGCGGGACCTGGCGGCTCTGTGCGGATTTGTGTAGCGGGACCCGGCGGCTCTGTGCGGATTTGTGTAGCGGGACCCGGCGGCTCTGTGCGGATTTGTGTAGCGGGACCTGGTGGCTCTGTGCGGATTTGTGCAGCGGGACCCGGCGGCTCTGTGCGGATTTGTGCAGCGGGACCCGGCGGCTCTGTGCGGATTTGTGTAGCGGGACCCGGCGGCTCTGTGCGGATTTGTGTAGCGGGACCTGGTGGCTCTGTGCGGATTTGTGTAGCGGGACCCGGTGGCTCTGTGCGGATTTGTGTAGCGGGACCCGGCGGCTCTGTGCGGATTTGTGTAGCGGGACCCGGCGGCTCTGTGCGGATTTGTGTAGCGGGACCCGGCGGCTCTGTGCGGATTTGTGCAGCGGGACCCGGCGGCTCTGTGCGGATTTGTGTAGCGGGACCCGGCGGCTCTGTGTGGATTTGTGTAGCGGGACCTGGTGGCTCTGTGCGGATTTGTGTAGCGGGACCCGGTGGCTCTGTGCGGATTTGTGTAGCGGGACCCGGCGGCTCTGTGCGGATTTGTGTAGCGGGACCCGGCGGCTCTGTGCGGATTTGTGTAGCGGGACCTGGTGGCTCTGTGCGGATTTGTGTAGCGGGACCTGGTGGCTCTGTGCGGATTTGTGTAGCGGGACCCGGCGGCTCTGTGCGGATTTGTGTAGCGGGACCCGGCGGCTCTGTGCGGATTTGTGTAGCGGGACCCGGCGGCTCTGTGCGGATTTGTGTAGCGGGACCTGGTGGCTCTGTGCGGATTTGTGTAGCGGGACCCGGCGGCTCTGTGCGGATTTGTGTAGCGGGACCCGGCGGCTCTGTGCGGATTTGTGTAGCGGGACCCGGCGGCTCTGTGCGGATTTGTGTAGCGGGACCCGGCGGCTCTGTGCGGATTTGTGTAGCGGGACCCGGCGGCTCTGTGCGGATTTGTGTAGCGGGACCTGGTGGCTCTGTGCGGATTTGTGCAGCGGGACCCGGCGGCTCTGTGCGGATTTGTGTAGCGGGACCCGGCGGCTCTGTGCGGATTTGTGTAGCGGGACCTGGTGGCTCTGTGCGGATTTGTGCAGCGGGACCTGGTGGCTCTGAACGGCGCTGTGCATGTGGCTATCGAGGCGGCCCTGGACGGGTATCGAGGCGGCCCTGATGTGGCTATCGAGGCGGCACTGAACGGGTATCGAGGCGGCCCTGATGTGGCTATCGAGGCGGCCCTGAACGGGTATCGAGGCGGCCCTGATGTGGCTATCGAGGCGGCCCTGATGTGGCTATCGAGGCGGCCCTGAACGGGTATCGAGGCGGCCCTGATGTGGCTATCGAGGCGGCCCTGGACGGGTATCGAGGCGGCCCTGATGTGGCTATCGAGGCGGCCCTGGACGGGTATCGAGGCGGCCCTGATGTGGCTATCGAGGCAGCCCTGGACGGGTATGCTCAGGTGGCTGCCGCGCCCGTGGCATTGCTAACCCGGCACTGGCGCCGCTGCTGTATTAACTGCCGCCGCCGCTGTATTAACCCGGCACTGCCGCCGCTGCTGTATTAACTGCCGCCGCCGCTGTATTAACCCGGCACTGCCGCCGCTGCTGTATTAACTGCCGCCGCCGCTGTATTAACCCGGCACTGGCGCCGCTGCTGTATTAACTGCCGCCGCCGCTGTATTAACCCGGCACTGGCGCCGCTGCTGTATTAACTGCCGCCGCCGCTCACCAGCTGCTGCCGTCAGCGCCGGCCGACATTCGAGAGAGTGGCCGGCCGGTGCCGCCCCGGAAACTACTCCTCCGTATCTGTGTCGCCGGCGCAGTCTGTGTGGGAGTGGCGACGATGCTGTGTTGGGCAACGGGGTGATGGCGAGACGGTGACGGTGACCGGGGGCTGTCCGGCCAGCAACGCATGGCTTCGTCTCATGACTTCTTCGACTTGGACTCCGTACCTCCCCAGACCGGCCATAACGGAGTCTAATAAAAACTGTACCAGAGCTTCCGAGCCGAGAGCCACGTGGCCGGCCGGCTGACCTGGGGTCTCTGCGGGTGTGCCGTCCTGTTTTGATCGTGTTCAATGGAGCATTGTCAGGCGTACTGCTGACACGGGGAAGTGGTCACGAAAGGATCGCGTCCGTGACGCCGCGTGTGCCGTAACTGGTCCGCCCATTGTCAGGCTCAAGGCCGCACGGCTGGGCGCGCGTCGATAACTATTGTCCTGCTGTTGACATGCGGCGACACGCCCACGGCGACAGCGGCTGTCCGGCGTGCGATCCTGCCTGCTCGGGCGGGCGTGTGAGCTGGTGATACCTGGTGGTGGCTGGTGATGGCTGGTGATACCTGGTGATACCTGGCGGTGGCTGGTGATACCTGGTGGTGGCTGGTGATGGCTGGTGATACCTGGTGGTGGCTGGTGGTGGTTGGTGATGGCTGGTGATACCTGGTGGTGGCTGGTGGTGGCTGGTGATGGCTGGTGAACTGATGGACTCGGGCGTGTGAGCTGGTGATACCTGGTGATAACTGGGGATTGCTGATGAGCTGGTGAACTGGGGCGTGTGAGCTCGTTAACTGCCGGCGTGTGAGCTGGTGAGAGGTGTTCCGGACTGACGCGTCAGTAACGTAACATATGTGCAACCCCCTGACAGTGCAGTCACTGCTCGGCCATTCCTACTCCCACGGTTATTCCGAGGTTATAGGGAAATCGTGACGTCATGAAGGGGCACCGTCCGCCGCACTGGATGGTCATGTGATGCTGTCATGCCTGGCAATCTGGTGCCATCTGATGTTTGTGTTTATAACCAGCATTGACGGCCATTCACATATCAGTCACATATAGTCAGTCGAACAAAGTGTCGCATTTAGGTACACCCTTCTAAGTTCAGCTTTTCCATCACCCACAGTCGGGAAGCGGCGGAGAAGCAGCAGCGCGAAGCTGAGAAGCAGCAGCGCGAGGCGGAGAAGCAGCGCGAGGCTACCGAGCGGCTGCGACAGGAGGAGGAGCGTAAGAAGCAGCAGCAGGCGGTATCGCAGCACTTCGCCGAGAGCATGCGGCTGATGCAGCAGAAGGTGAGTGTGATGTCAGGAGGCTGGGTTGTGGTAATTAACCAGCAAATAACCACACACACACACACACACCGATAGCGAACCGTGTGGTTTGTGGCGTGCGCTGTTTGCTGTCCCGCTGTCTGTCTGTGTATGGGCTGTGGTAGGGTCTCTGAGGCGACGTCTCTCTGGCCGTCTGCTGTCCGGCATGTTTACATGACCATTGGCTAGACCGATTTGGACTGGCCAGGCTGTTCTGTGTATGCTGTACCGAGCTGTGTAGTGTGTACGACTGTAGGCCAGTCGTATACTTGACCCGTCCAGTGGGAGATGATCCAGACGACCGGCTGTGGCGACTGGTCAGCGTCCAGTGCTGATATTGCTGACGCAGCTCAGGCCGTCCAGTGCTGATACTGCTGACGCAGCTCAGGCCGTCCAGTGCTGATACTGCTGACGCAGCTCAGGCCGTCCAGTGCTGATACTGCTGACGCAGCTCAGGCCATCCAGTGCTGATACTGCTGACGCAGCTCAGGCCGTCCAGTGCTGATACTGCTGACGCAGCTCAGGCCGTCCAGTGCTGATACTGCTGACGCAGCTCAGGCCGTCCAGTGCTGATACTGCTGACGCAGCTCAGGCCGTCCAGTGCTGATACTGCTGACGCAGCTCAGGCCGTCCAGTGCTGATACTGCTGACGCAGCTCAGGCCATCCAGTGCTGATACTGCTGACGCAGCTCAGGCCGTCCAGTGCTGATACTGCTGACGCAGCTCAGGCCGTCCAGTGCTGATACTGCTGACGCAGCTCAGGCCATCCAGTGCTGATACTGCTGACGCAGCTCAGGCCATCCCGTGCTGATATTGCTGATGCAGCTCGGCGCGGCTCCGCTCAGCTGCGAAGTGCTGACGGCTGTGGTGGCTGGGATTGAAGGCGTGTTCGGCCGCTGGGATTGGGGTCGCCGGGGACCTCAGAGCCCGGTATCGCTGTGTGGTGGCTGTAGCAGACCCGGTGGCACGACCCGGCCGGCGAGCTGGCCTGTCCCCGGGGAACGTACACGGCGCCACCCCGACCCGACTCCGGCCGGGCCTGGCGGGTCCACTGACGCGGCGGTACGTGTGGCCCACGGGACCCGCGTGTGACGCGGCGGTACGGTGCGCGCAGTGAAGTGAGCGGCGGTCCGCGGCGGGGAGGCGGGGAGGCGCGGAGGCGCGCTCCCTCTCACGTCACGCCTCGGTGACACGCCGCCGCCACGGCTGCCGTAGCTGAGGCGCCACCTTCTCGGACCCGCTGGCTCGCTGCCAGCACACGGTTTGCCCGAGCTGAACGGACCGCTCCTCTCCGCTCACCGCCCACCGCCCACCGACTTCCGCCCGTCACCCGCCACCGTCGCCCACCGCCGCCCACCGCCTACTGTCGTCCATCGCTCGCCGCCCACGGGCGCATTAAGCGACGCAGCTGGGCCGCTATAAGTGATCGGCGAGACGGTTAAACCGAACCGGGCAACTGACGTCGGCCAAGTTTGGCGGTTCTAGGAACCCGGACCGGCCGCAACAGTTTGGCGGCCGGGGCCAACTTCGGCCAAGTGCCGACGGCCGAGGCAATCTGTGAGCGCCGTGTTGAAGAGGGTTGGTCGAGTGGGGAGTGTCCCCGTCATCCAGTCGAATGGCCAAACCTCGGTCGAGTGGGGCGTGACAAGTGTGCTTGCCTGTCCCGCCTCTGTGGCCGGTCGTGCCGGTGCGTTCGCTCCAGTGCACCACGTTTCTGCCCACATTGTGTCGTCGCCATCGCGACCGTTAACAATGCAGGGACACTGCTCAGGCTGCATCGCGACGCGCTGAGCTGGCTAGCGCCCAGCGGGGGTAGGGGTGACGGTCGTAGTCGGGCGTGGTGACTGTTTGAGGTCCCGCCACGGGGACGGGCTGAGCTGTGTCGGCCCCTTTGCTCCAGGCCCACGGGGGTCACCGAGCCCATGGTCGACCGGGCCCCGTGCCTTTTGAACTGACATGAAGGCGGCGCCCGTCTGCCGGTTTGACGAGACGCCGGCTTCCCCGGCTGGCCTGCTGCCGGAACACCAGAAGTACGGCAGCGGATGTGGGACGTCGGACGTACTGCGGACGCGCGGCCACCGGATGTCCAGCGCGACCGAACACCGGAACGGAAGGCAGCGGACCGGCCGCCGCCGCCGCCGCCGCCGCGGGCAGGTGCACGTAACAGCGAGTCGACAAAGGCCGACACCGGCGGCGGCGGCGGCGGCGGCGGCGGCGGCGGCGGCGGCGGGTGATGACGTGCCGAACCGGCCTCGCGATCCGATTACCGGCTCCACCTGTTGCCGCGCGGCTCACCAGTTAGCTCGGCATTGCTGACGCGGCCACCGCTGCCGGAACGTGGTATTCGTGGACGCTGGTGTTTAGTCAAGAAGTGCGGCCTTGTCATCCGGCTGCCGGCCGCGCCATGCCGGGCTGGGCCGGGCTGGGACGGGTCGACCCGGCAGCGAGGCCGGGCCGGGCTGGGCCGGGCTGGGACGGGTCGACCCGGCAGCGAGGCCGGGCCGGGCTGGGACGGGCTGGGACGGGCTGGGCTGGGCCGGGCTGGGACGGGTCGACCCGGCAGCGAGGCCGGGCCGGGCTGGGACGGGCTGGGACGGGTCGACCCGGCAGCGAGGCTGGGCCGGGCTGGGACGGGCTGGGCTGGGCCGGGCTGGGCCGGGCTGGGCCGGGCTGGGACGGGTCGACCCGGCAGCGAGGCCGGGCTGGGCTGGGACGGGCTGGGACGGGCTGGGCTGGGCCGGGCTGGGACGGGTCGACCCGGCAGCGAGGCCGGGCCGGGCTGGGCCGGGCTGGGACGGGTCGACCCGGCAGCGAGGCCGGGCCGGGCTGGGACGGGCTGGGACGGGCTGGGCTGGGCCGGGCTGGGACGGGTCGACCCGGCAGCGAGGCCGGGCCGGGCCGGGCCGGGCTGGGACGGGTCGACCCGGCAGCGAGGCCGGGCCGGGCTGGGCCGGGCTGGGACGGGTCGACCAGGCAGCGAGGCCGGGCCGGGCCGGGCCGGGCTGGGCCGGGCTGGGCCGGGCTGGGCCGGGCTGGGCCGGGCTGGGCCGGGCTGGGCCGGGCTGGGCCGGGCTGGGCCGGGCTGGGCCGGGCTGGGACGGGCTGGGACGGGTCGACCCGGCAGGGAGGCCGGGCCGGGCCGGGCTGGGACGGGTCGACCCGGCAGCGAGGCCGGGCCGGGCCGGGCTGGGACGGGTCGACCCGGCAGTGAGGCCGGTGTGTGACGTCCGCCGGTCAATACGACAACTGTGAGTCAGGCCGGCCCGGAAGTCGGCCGACTCCCGGCTTCCGAGGCGGCTGAGTCACTTCGCGGCGTAGAGCGGCCGGTCGGCGCCGCCGGCAGCGAGTGGCCGCCGGTGGTGGTTATGGCGAAGGAGCGTCAGGGACATGATGATTGGAGGCGATCATGTGGAAATTCGAGGCGCGGTTCATAGGCGCGTCCTGCCTTGTTCGCCGCCGTCTGAGAAGGAGACGCTTCACAATCGGCCGGTGCTGAACTTAATAACGTGTAGTGATCCTCGTCTGCTCCGTCCTCAGCCGGGACAAAGCTGGTCGTAACAGGCTTTGGCTTAGGCAATAGGAGACTGATTGTATCGGGGCGGACCTGGTCGGAGCAGGTTTCGCTTTAGATTGTAGACCGATATAATCAAGCCCCATTTTTCTCTCACTCCGTGCACTACAGCCTCGTGAAGCGTCAAGCCAACGGGGGTCACCACTCACCGATCCCATGGTCGACCAGGCAACTGACACGACGGCGGTGCCCTCAGTGTCAATCGCGCGAGCGTCTCGCGGGCTGTGTTCGATCTAGGCGGGAAGAGTGCGAGGAGCGGGCTGTGTGCGTCCTCTGGCGTGCAGCTGCGTGGCCGGCAGGTGGTCCCCTGACCCGGGTCCGCCGGCCGGCGGCCGGTCCGGGATGGGGTGGCTGCCCCCGGCCATCCTCTCCGTCCGGGGCGGTCGGCGCGCTGCAGTGTGGCGTGGTACGGACCTGTGGCGTCCCTCTCCCGCCAGGCGTGGCCACTGCCCGGGTGTCGATCAGTGGTGATGATGACGATACTGCCTGAGGCGGGGCGCCGTGACTCAGCGAGGCGATCTGAACGCTCGGCGATCGGCTGACCCTGCGTCGCCACAGCGGCCGTCATCATCAGTCAGCCGGCCTGCCGACCCGGTCCGGCCCGCCCCGCTCGGCACGGCACGCAGCCCGGCCGCTGCATACGAATGGCGTGGCCGGCCGCCGGCTGCCGGAACAAAGGAGCGCGCGGCCGGGAGGACTGGGCCGCCGCGTCCTGTCCGGCCGCTCTGCAGACAACCGCACGTGGCCGCTCAGAATGTGTGGCGGCGGCGTGGCGGCGTTCCGCGGTCTGTGTTGTGTTGTCGGTCCGCCCGCCCGCCCGCTCTCCTTTTGTGGAGCGACCTGGCCAACAACACCCCCGCGCCATACCGCCTGGCCGACAACAAAGACGCGGCCCGGGCCAGAAGTCAACGGCCCAGTCCCGTGGGAGCTGGCGGCGGCGGCCGGCCCTGCCGCTGCGGGCGGTCGGAACGGGTCCGGCGGCCGCGGGCGGTCCGCCGTCGGTGAGCCGGTGAGCTGGTGCTCAGTGCAGCCAGTGAGCCGCGTCGGGCACTTTTACGGCCGTCTGTAGAGTGCCGAGCCGGCAGCTGCAGACGGCTCAGCTCGGCCGCCGCCGGTCCCCCGCGGCCCTATCGCTATCGCCATGACAACAGCCAGCCGCCGCCGCCCGAGCAGCAGGCCGGGCACATATTGAGCGGCCGGCACGCGCTCGGCACGCGCTCGGCGCTCGCTCCGTCGGCGGCGGCGACCTCGGGGCGCGCGTGGCCCAATCGATGCGGGACGCGCCCGCGCCGCGCGCCAATGGCATCGATTGTCGCACCTCTGACAGCTCGGCGGGCGGCGGCATATGGCTATAGGCCGGACTACGGGGTGGGCGAGAACCCTCTCCCCCCTCTTCCCCCCATAAAAACCACCACATCCGTTTCAGGTGCGAGGTTTGGTCACTTGCCTGTGTCAAACCGTTAGACCTCCAACTAGGTAGATATAGATAGCTGGTAGTAGGTCCCCTCCAGTGGTGTAGATCCACTCCATTCTTTCTAATCTTTTGTTGCTGTTGGCAACACGCTCCGACGTGTGTGCCAATTTAAATTTAACTTAGGTGCCCTGCCTCCTTTTCCATTGAGTAATGCAAAATCCCTGCCCGCCCTCCGACCCTCCTCCGCCCCCTGGATCCCCCAGCCCCCTTCTGGAGTCTCCCCCGTCCCGCCCGGATCGCGACTCCCTCCCGACTCCTCCCCTCCCAGACGGACCGGCCTTCATCTTGGCGAAGCGGGTCGATGGCGAGCCGATGGGACACGCTGACCCGTTCTCCATCAGGCGCTGTCTCTGTACGCTATCAGGCCCTATGTGGCGACGTGGCTAGTGCCAAGCCCATCAGGTCAGGGGCTCTGATGGTGAAGAGCGACCGGCGGCCAGCCTACCGCGCGCGGCCCGGGCCGGCTCAGACGGGCAGGGAGCAGAGAGAGGCGCGTGCAGCACGTGGTTGCAGGAGAGTGGAGGCGAGCGGTTTGAGGAAAGGCGCCCACTTTCGCTGCGGTGTTGTGCCGACTCGGCGTCTTGGAGACGGCGGCGGCGGCGGCGGCAGCGCCAGCCGGGCTGACGCGGCAGATTGTGGTTTCTCCGGCTGGCTGCGGTACTGACGGTGCAGTTCACGGCTGGACGGCGATCAGGCCGTTAGTCCCGCCTCCCGGCCCTCTGTCCGCCTTACCGTCAGCCTCTGTCGGCCCGCTGTGGAGTCGATCGACCGACAGATGCACAGTGAGGAACACATTACAGGGCCGCCACCTCACATCGGGGTCAGTCGGCCATGGAGTCATTGAGGTCAATTCGGATAATTTGAAATTAACTGAAACTGTCTAAACTGAAAAGAATCAATGCTAAGCTGGAAACTAAGACCCGTGCAGATGGATGGCCGTGGTGACTCCGTGGTGGCCGTGGTGACTTGAGTGCTGCTCACGTTGGACCGTTGACGTAGGATGCTTTTGACCGTTGACGACCGCGGCTCCGCTCGGCCCTGCGGCGTATGCCGGAGGCGGTAACCTCGAGATGAGCCGGCTGGCGGGCGGTGGACGGCTCCGGGAACCCGGACCCCGGCGCCCCCGGCATCGCTGGCGCCGCGCCAACGCCGCACCGCACGCCGCCGGGGTGAGGAGCCGGCTGCTGCGGCCGTCTCGGCGCGGCGGCGTGCTGACTGACCCGTGACCTGTGTTGGGCCCCGCGGCCGGGTCGGTGCGCCTGCCGTGCCGTCTGGCGGCGGCCGGGCGGTGTTCGTGATGCGGCCACGGTGTTCGGAGAAGCGACTGCCCTGCTGACTAACGCTGTCCGCCCCCCTCGTGTCTGTCCGTCCGTCAGCCCCCCCCCCCCTCTCAACCCCCTGCAGAGCCAGCAGACTGATTCAGGAGGCATTTCAACGGGCGTCTGTTAGATCATCAGCGGTCTGTGGGGAATCCCTTCCGCGTGTTGTGCAGTTCCCGGACTGCAGGCATGGTGCAACCCGCATTCTTATGCCGAGAAGGGACGTTTGTTCAGGTGACGTATGACATTAAACCCTATGAGCCCGCGGCACTGGCTCGCGCCATTGATTTGGATGACCTTTACTCTTCGATGAAGTAGATTGTGGAGGCCCCTGCAGAGCCATATGGCGCAGTAGTCCAAATGGTCTGCCATGAGTGACACTGTCGAAAGATAGGAGGATGGTTTGATTTGGATTACTTCTATGGTCTGATTTGGATTAACTGTCGTTGGTATGGCGGCCACAAGGCGGGACCTAAGTAGCTCCAAAGCGGGACCTAAGTAGCTCCAAAGCGGGACCTAAGTAGCTCCAAAGCGGGACCTAAGTAGCTCCAAAGTGGGACCTAAGTAGCTCCAAAGCGGGATCTAAGTAGCTCCAAAGCGGGACCTAAGTAGCTCCAAAGTGGGACCTAAGTAGCTCCAAAGGGACGCCCAGTCGCAGCGGGACCTAAGTAGCTCCAAAGGGACGCCCAGTCGCAGCGGGACCTAAGTAGCTCCAAAGGGACGCCCAGTCGCAGCGGGACCTAAGTAGCTCCAAAGGGGCGCCCAGTCGCAGCGGGACCTAAGTAGCTCCAAAGGGGCGCCCAGTCTCAGCGGGACCTAAGTAGCTCCAAAGGGACGCCCAGTCGCAGCGGGACCTAAGTAGCTCCAAAGGGGCGCCCAGTCGCAGCGGGACCTAAGTAGCTCCAAAGGGACGCCCAGTCGCAGCGGGACCTAAGTAGCTCCAAAGGGGCGCCCAGTCGCAGCGGGACCTAAGTAGCTCCAAAGGGACGCCCAGTCGCAGCGGGACCTAAGTAGCTCCAAAGGGCGCCCAGTCGCAGCGGGACCTAAGTAGCTCCAAAGGGCGCCCAGTCGCAGCGGGACCTAAGTAGCTCCAAAGGGACGCCCAGTCGCAGCGGGACCTAAGTAGCTCCAAAGGGGCGCCCAGTCGCAGCGGGACCTAAGTAGCTCCAAAGGGACGCCCAGTCGCTAGCTGCCCGTGGTGCGCAGTTAGTACGTTCAGTGGCTTGTGTCTGGGACCGTGCCTGGAGAGCTTTAAGGCCGTCACAACAAGGCTTCTGACCGCGTCCCGCGTGCCGTGGCGGTGGTGGTGACTGTGGTGCGGCGAGGTGCTATACGCACCTCGGCTCCTCACGTGGCCATTGTGAGTGTGTGGTAGTGTATGCCAGGCGGATCGAAGGAGCGGATGGTGTGTCGCTGCTCCTCCCCTTCTCCCCCACTCCGTTATCGATAAAGCGTCACACCGGTGCCGGGTCAGTCGGTAATGTAGACCAAACACGGAGCGGCAGGTAATGTAGACCAAACACGGAGCGGCAGGTAATGTAGACCAAACACGGAGCGGCAGGTAATGTAGACCAAACACGGAGCGGCAGGTAATGTAGACCAAACACGGAGCGGCAGGTAATGTAGACCAAACACGGAGCGGCAGGTAATGTAGACCAAACACGGAGCGGCAGGTAATGTAGACCAAACACGGAGCGGCAGGTAATGTAGACCAAACACGGAGCGGCAGGTAATGTAGACCAAACACGGAGCGGCAGGTAATGTAGACCAAACACGGAGCGGCAGGTAATGTAGACCAAACACGGAGCGGCAGGTAATGTAGACCAAACACGGAGCGGCAGGTAATGTAGACCAAACACGGAGCGGCAGGTAATGTAGACCAAACACGGAGCGGCAGGTAATGTAGACCAAACACGGAGCGGCAGGTAATGTAGACCAAACACGGAGCGGGAGGTAATGTAGACCAAACACGGAGCGGCAGGTAATGTAGACCCAACACGGAGCGGCAGGTAATGTAGACCCAACACGGAGCGGCAGGTAATGTAGACCCAACACGGAGCGGCAGGTAATGTAGACCAAACACGGAGCGGCAGGTAATGTAGACCAAACACGGAGCGGCAGGTAATGTAGACCAAACACGGAGCGGCAGGTAATGTAGACCAAACACGGAGCGGCAGGTAATGTAGACCAAACACGGAGCGGCAGGTAATGTAGACCAAACACGGAGCGGCAGGTAATGTAGACCAAACACGGAGCGGCAGGTAATGTAAACCAAACACGGAGCGGCAGGTAATGTAGACCAAACACGGAGCGGCAGGTAATGTAGACCAAACACGGAGCGTCGCACGTCTGCAGCTGTCATTGTGTGATCTGAGGAGCGGCCATCGCTCGGGGTCAGAGGACTCGCCGTCAGAGTGACGGGGTCAGAGGACTCGCCGTCAGAGTGACGGGGTCAGAGGACTTGCCGTCAGAGTGACGGGGTCAGAGGACTCGCCGTCAGGGTGACGGGGTCAGAGGACTCGCCGTCAGAGTGACGGGGTCAGAGGACGCCTGACGGCCTCCCGTCAGCCACGCAAAGGTCAGCCGGCGGCCCAGAGCCCGATTGGCAGCCCCCGTCCCGTCCCGCCCCGCCCCGCCCGAGCCGCGATGATAACGCATTTAGGCGTTTGTAAACATTTGTCCACAGCCGAGCCACGCCCGAGCAGCTCGAAATGCATTCCTCGTTTATACACAATAACTCCGCGGCTCGTGCTAAGCCGCAATGAATGCGACCCTTGCCGGTCGTTTCCGACGGCGGCTTCGCACGAATGAATCACCATAATTCATAATAGAACACTATCGCACGTGCTGAACCCTCGCATACAAAGACGGTGGTGTACGTTCGATAGAGCCAAATATAGACGGCTCCAAGTGGGTGTCACAAATCCATAATGCATGTCTTTCCCCAGTAAGTGACCCGGCGTGGGACTGCGTGGAATTAGTTGGGCGAATTTTACTGGACTGAAATTAGAAAGAACAGAAACACCTGTTTGAAATTGGCTCCTGCAGTTTCTGCACGCATTGCTATTTTGGGGTACTATGTTGGCGCTGTGAATTGTATACTTGGAAATAAATGTATTTCGACAGTATTTAGTTAAATACCATAATTTATTTCAACAGTATTTTGTGAAATACCAAGAATGTACGCTCAAATATGGGCACGGGGAGGCTAAACATCGGCCGGCTCTGGTTTAAAGCTCTGGTTTAAATTGCCGCCCCGTAGTCACTCAACCAGAATGCGCCGGAGAATGACAGAGGGGAGGGGGTCGCGTGAACTGTGGGCCAGCGCGGGCGGACGGAATCGGCCTTGAACCTCGTATCGGGCAGTTATGTCGGCTGCGTTTGGTGGAGACTGGAGGCCGCTCCCGGCGTGTGGTGCGTCACTGTTACCGGGAGCGGTGAGGTATCACCGGGGCGTGACGGAGCGGTGGCTGCCGTGACGGAGGAGGCTGGCGCCGTACCATGGCCGGCCGGCTGCCGTGACGGAGGAGGCTGGCGCCGTACCATGGCCGGCCGGCTGCCGTGACGGAGGAAGCTGGCGCCGTACCATGGCCGGCCGGCTGCCGTGACGGAGGAGGCTGGTGCCGTACCATGGCCGGCCAGACGATCGCTGTGGTATCCAGTGACGTATGACTCGTGTCAGCGGTGATCCGGCGGCCGGTCCGATTTCTGCCAGCTCAATACGATCGCCCGGCCGGGGTCGGTATCTTACCGGCTCTCGTATCGGACGTGAATCGGCCCGGTCGGCAACCACGACTGGTCCGGTCTCCAGGGCCCGCCCGCCCCGGCCTGGTGTGGCTATCTGATACAGAGACGAGACGAGCCGAGCTAGCTGGCAGTGTGTATGTGTAATGTTTACCCTGGGGTGTGCCAGGTCTGGGGCGACCTGCAATACTTCCCTCGCTCACTGTCCCTGGTAGACGGACGGTCAGCAACGCAGCGGGCCGGGCAGAGAGCGGCGGCCTGTAATGTGCCGACCGTACCGACCGACCGTACCGCTCACTGTCCCTGGTAGACGGACGGTCAGCAACGCAGCGGGCCGGGCAGAGAGCGGCGGCCTGTAATGTGCCGACCGTACCGACCGACCCGACCGTACCGACCGACCGTACCGACCGACCGTACCGCTCACTGTCCCTGGTAGACGGACGGCCAGCAACGCAGCGGGCCGGGCAGAGAGCGGCGGCCTGTAATGTGCCGACCGTACCGACCGACCGTACCGCTCACTGTCCCTGGTAGACGGACGGCCAGCAACGCAGCGGGCCGGGCAGAGAGCGGCGGCCTGTAATGTGCCGACCGTACCGACCGACTGGGCCTGGCCTTCGGTTATCAAACGATACTGACCGCCGGTGCTAGAACTGACCAATGTGGGACATTTCCTGCTGTGCCGATAATAGTTGCCCTGAGTGTGAATGTCATTGAATGCTGTCGACGGAACTGATGCCATAGGTCCGATGGCACGGCATGGCATGCGGTGACACCGCCACGGCATGGCATGCGGTGACACTGCCACAGTGGCATGCGGTGACACTGCCACAGTGGCATGCGGTGACACCGCCACGGCATGGCATGCGGTGACACCGCCACGGCATGGCATGCGGGGACACTGCCACAGTGGCATGCGGTGACACCGCCATGACATGGCATGCGGTGACACCGCCATGGCATGACATGCGGTGACACCGCCACGGCATGGCATGCGGGGACACAGCCACAGTGGCATGCGGTGACACTGCCACAGTGGCATGCGGTGACACCGCCACGGCATGGCATGCGGTGACACTGCCACAGTGGCATGCGGTGACACTGCCACAGTGGCATGCGGTGACACCGCCATGGCATGGCATGGCATGCGGTGACACCGCCATGCCATGACATGCGGTGACACTGCCACAGTGGCATGCGGTGACACTGCCACAGTGGCATGCGGTGACACCGCCACAGTGGCATGCGGTGACACCGCCACGGCATGGCATGCGGTGACACCGCCACGGCATGGCATGCGGTGACACCGCCATGACATGACATGCGGTGACACCACCACAGTGGCATGCGGTGACACCGCCATGGCATGGCATGCGGTGACACCGCCACAGTGGCATGGCATGTGGTGACACTGCCACAGTGGCATGCGGTGACACCACCACAGTGGCATGCGGTGACACCGCCATGGTATGGCATGCGGTGACACCGCCATGGCATGACATGCGGTGACACCACCACAGTGGCATGCGGTGACACCACCACAGTGGCATGCGGTGACACCACCACAGTGGCATGCGGTGACACCACCACAGTGGCATGCGGTGACACCACCACAGTGGCATGCGGTGACACCACCACAGTGGCATGCGGTGACACCACCACAGTGGCATGCGGTGACACCACCACAGTGGCATGCGGTGACACCACCACATTGGCATGCGGTGACACCACCACAGTGGCATGCGGTGACACCACCACAGTGACATGCGGTGACACCACCACAGTGGCATGCGGTGACACCGCCACAGTGGCATGCGGTGACACCACCACAGTGGCACGCAACGCAGTGGTGTTGGGCCCGGCCGCGGTATAAAAGAGGTAATATTTACGCCGCGCCCCGATTTCCTTGTTTGTGTTTTCCTATGACGACAACCTAGCAACTGGCTGCCTGAAGCTTCGCCGGGCTCGACAGGCTCCACCAGGAACTGAATGTCAAAATACGTTTGCAGACCATGGGTTGAGTTTGCAATGAAGGAGCTGATGAACGGCATCGTTAAACGGCATGGACTGATTCTTCGCACAGTATGAAACACGTGTCCGCTCGCTGTCCGCGGAGAGTCTGTAACATCGGCTGTATCTGGACCCGCACCGGGGCGCCGCCACCGTCTGTTATCGGTGCACTCACCCGGCACGGCCTTGGCGCCAGCCTCCGAGCTCTGTGTTTATTTACCCGTGCCGGCCGGCCGGCCGGCGAGCACCGCTCTGGGGTGCTCCCAGCCTGTCCAGCGCTGCCCCGCTGCCCCGCTGCCGCTGCCGCTGTTGTTGTTAGTGACGGCCGGTTGGCTGATCACTGTCTTTGTCGGGCGGACGAGTGACCCCTGTCCTGCCTGTTGTCCGGCTCGGTGGCGGCTGAACGCACCGCCCGACCCGGGCTGCCGCCGCCGCCGCCGCCGCCGCCGCCGCCGGCTGGTCCAGGTGGCCTCGCTGTGGCGGCTCTGTTTACACACCGCCCCTCGTCCCGACGACCGACCGATCGCGACTCTCCTCTCGGTGAAGGGCAGCCCCTCCCTCCCTCGCTCCGGGGCGCCGTAGTGACGGGTGGTGCGGGCGGCTCCAGGAGCGAGGGACGGTGGACAGCGCAGCGGTCAGATGGCGCCGGGGAGCAGGCTGTGTCAGAGTGGGAGGATCGTGCTGTGGTCGACGACGGTGGAGGTGAGAGACTGGGGAGGTATTTAAAGGGACTGTCCCACCTTCCCAAAAGTTGTCAAATGTACGCCGCTTGTGGTGCACAATATGAAGTAATTACTGCTGAACACGATTATGACATTTGTGTCGCAAACGGTGCTCAATTTCATAAAAAGTTAAGTTTGAATATTTGGGTTGATGACGTCATATTGAGCTCTAGAGAGCTACACAGAAATCCTTTACGCTGCCGAAGTATGAGCACAATTATTTCGAGACAATTCTGGCGCTTTGAATACAAAACAAACCAACTACCAAACCATTGAAACGCAGCAAATATCTCCAAGGTTCACCTTAAAACAAGTCGGACTATCATTACCAGTTGGTAAAGAGAGACGACGCTGTCGGTTTAGAGGCCCTATTCAAATACACATGGGCCTTATTTTTTACAGATGTCAAAATCAAACTCTAATATCTTTTTGATTAGATCATTGTGGTTGTTTTAACTGCTACCATACTTAATTTTAATGCCAAGCCATCACAATAGCTATCTCAACTCAAATATAATGTTAAGGTGGGATAGTCCCTTTAAACTGATCGCTCGCCCACATAGTGCGTGGATGTGCGGTCAAGCTTGGTGAGACCAAGTGCGCGGATTTTCGGTAGAGCGTGGGGAAATGTTAAGGAAATGTTGACATGGTTCTGCGCTATATAAGGCAGTTGCATGTGCGAAACATGTGACGTCCGCTAAAATTCACCCGCCTAGGTTATGAGTTGCCCGTTGCGTCAGGAGCAGGGCTAGACGCACCTGAAGGAAGACCGCCGTGTGGTACGCCGAGTGCATTTTATGGATGAACATGGGTGTGGTGTCGCGGTTTTAAAACCGCAAACGAATGCCTGCTGCTCCGGACTCGGCTGGGTCGACTGGCCGACTGATTCCGGACTCGGCTGGGTCGACTGGCCGACTGATTCCGGACTCGGCTGGGTCGACTGGCCGACTGATTCCGGACTCGGCTGGGTCGACTGGCCGACTGATTCCGGACTCGGCTGGGTCGACTGGCCGACTGATTCCGGACTCGGCTGGGTCGACTGGCCGACTGATTCTGGACTCGGCTGGGTCGACTGGCCGACTGATTCCGGACTCGGCTGGGTCGACTGGCCGACTGATTCCGGACTCGGCTGGGTCGACTGGCCGACTGATTCCGGACTCGGCTGGGTCGACTGGCCGACTGATTCCGGACTCGGGTGGGTCGACTGGCCGACTGATTCCGGACTCGGCTGGGTCGACTGGCCGACTGATTCCGGACTCGGCTGGGTCGACTGGCCGACTGATTCTGGACTCGGCTGGGTCGACTGGCCGACTGATTCCGGACTCGGCTGGGTCGACTGGCCGACTGATTCCGGACTCGGCTGGGTCGACTGGCCGACTGATTCCGGACTCGGCTGGGTCGACTGGCCGACTGATTCCGGACTCGGCTGGGTCGACTGGCCGACTGATTCCGGACTCGGCTGGGTCGACTGGCCGACTGATTCCGGACTCGGCTGGGTCGACTGGCCGACTGATTCCGGACTCGGCTGGGTCGACTGGCCGACTGATTCCGGACTCGGCTGGGTCGACTGGCCGACTGATTCCGGACTCGGCTGGGTCGACTGGCCGACTGATTCCGGACTCGGCTGGGTCGACTGGCCGACTGATTCTGGACTCGGCTGGGTCGACTGGCCGACTGATTCCGGACTCGGCTGGGTCGACTGGCCGACTGATTCCGGACTCGGGTGGGTCGACTGGCCGACTGATTCCGGACTCGGGTGGGTCGACTGGCCGACTGATTCCGGACTCGGCTGGGTCGACTGGCCGACTGATTCCGGACTCGGCTGGGTCGACTGGCCGACTGATTCCGGACTCGGCTGGGTCGACTGGCCGACTGATTCCGGACTCGGCTGGGTCGACTGGCCGACTGATTCCGGACTCGGCTGGGTCGACTGGCCGACTGATTCCGGACTCGGGTGGGTCGACTGGCCGACTGATTCCGGACTCGGGTGGGTCGACTGGCCGACTGATTCTGGACTCGGGTGGGTCGACTGGCCGACTGATTCTGGACTCGGGTGGGTCGACTGGCCGACTGATTCTGGACTCGGTGCGCTGACCCCTACCGGTGCTCCGGCGCAAGGGTTGTGTTCAGTGCTGACATCTGTGTCGGACGCCCGACTGGCTCCGGCCTCCCCCGACACACGAGGATGGCCTGACTGCTGCTGACTGGAGAACTGTGGTGTGTTATCCGTGCGTGAGGCGTGCGTGTTTACATTGCTTCACGCGGTTTGTGCTGTCTGTCCTTGCTTGGACTATGTATGTGTTGTGAGTACTGAGTTAGAGTTAGCTGAGTTGTCTTGACTGTCTTGTCTGTTGACTGTCGACCTGTTGTTAACTGTTACCCCATTCTGCGTCTCTTGGGCGTCCACTTTGAGCTGATTTGTGTGCCCCGGCACCATCCAACACTGGTGTATCTCCGTTCTGACCGCGTCCCGTCTGTGTGTCGGGCAGGGTCGGCTGGGCAACACTGGTGTATCTCCGTTCTGACCGCGTCCCGTCTGTGTGTCGGGCAGGGTCGGCTGGGTAACGCCCCTCCTGGCTCCTCCGGCGGCGGCCTGCAGGGACTGCCAGCGCCACCCGGTGGCCGGTTCGGCGAGCTGCGACCCGGCGACGGCTCCTCCGAGCCGGAGCGCATCATCCGCAACAGCATCCACAGGTTGTACCAGAGCACCGAGCCGGCCGAGCCGGAGAGCACCGAGCCGGAGCGCATCATCCGCGACAGCATCCACAGGTTGTACCAGAGCACCGAGCCGGCCGCGCACAAACCAGACCTGCCCGGCGCTGCTGCCGCCGGCCGGCCTGGCTACCCAGCGCCCGACTACCTGGCCTCCTACTACGACCACCTGAAGGGCGTGCAGATGCACCCGGCCAAGCCGCTGCCGCCGCCGCCGCCTCAGCCGCCTCAGCCGCCGCAGCCGTCAGTCTGCGACCGCCACAGTCCGTACCTGCCGCCGGCGCCGCCCGGTACGTGGCAGAGGGCAGACAGTCATGGGCCAGAACCGTCAGAGGGCCGGGACAGGGCTGTGACCGTCGTGTGGGGTGGGTGGGGCAGGGCTGTGACCGTCGTGTGGGGTGGGTGGGGCAGGGCTGTGACCGTCGTGTGGGGTGGGTGGGGCAGGGCCGTGACCGTCGTGTGGGGTGGGTGGGTGGGCCGTGACCGTCGTGTGGGGTGGGTGGGTGGGCCGTGACCGTCGTGTGGGGTGGGTGGGGCAGGGCCGTGACCGTCGTGTGGGGTGGGTGGGTGGGCCGTGACCGTCGTGTGTGGTGGGTGGGGCAGGGTTGTGACCGTCGTGTGGGGTGGGTGGGGCAGGGCTGTGACTGTCGTGTGGGGTGGGTGGGGCAGGGCTGTGATCGTCGTGTGGGGTGGGTGGGGCAGGGCTGTGACCGTCGTGTGGGGTGGGTGGGGCAGGGCCGTGACCGTCGTGTGGGGTGGGTGGGTGGGCCGTGACCGTCGTTTGGGGTGGGTGGGTGGGCCGTGACCGTCGTGTGGGGTGGGTGGGGCAGGGTTGTGACCGTCGTGTGGGGTGGGTGGGGCAGGGTTGTGACTGTCGTGTGGGGTGGGTGGGGCAGGGCTGTGACCGTCGTGTGGGGTGGGTGGGGCAGGGCTGTGACCGTCGTGTGGGGTGGGTGGGGCAGGGCTGTGACTGTCGTGTGGGGTGGGTGGGGCAGGGTTGTGACCGTCGTGTGGGGTGGGTGGGGCAGGGCTGTGATCGTCGTGTGAGGTGGGTGGGGCAGGGCTGTGACTGTCGTGTGGGGTGGGTGGGGCAGGGCTGTGATCGTCGTGTGGGGTGGGTGGGCCGTGGGTGTCGTTTGCAGGTGGCGCTTTGGACACGGGCCACTGGGACGGGAGAGAAACAGGTGGCGCGCCTGTCTGTCTATGGGGTGCGCCATCTATGCCTGTGGCGCCTGTGGGATAGCGTTTGTCTGTTGGATATATTTTGTTTTCTGTGGCTGCTGATTTCGATGGACAGGGCTATGTTTCGTTTCAGATTGTTTGTCTATGTATTTGTGTCTATAGGGATTATCCGCTGAACTGACATCACTGTTGCCCCAATTCCGGAGCGAGCAGGTCATGATGCTGGGTGACGTTATGACATACGCTGTAATCTGAACTTGTGCTGAATGCTGACACCTGTCACTCCGCCCGCAGGTCAGCCGAGCTACAAACCTCCGTTGTCTCACCCGCCGCACGGCCGCTCGCCAGTTCCGCCCGAGGCGCGCCTGCCGCCGCCGCGGCCGGCCCCGGCGCACGGCGGCGAGCGCAGCTGTTCTCCGTACCTGCCGCCGGCCCCGGCGCCGCCGCCGCCGCCGCCGCACCGGGCCGTCTACTCCCCTCCGGCGGGCCTGCCGAGCGCCGCCAGCGGGCCGCCGCCGCCGGCACACGGCGGCCGCCGGCCGGCCACGCCGCCCTCCCAACTGCACCAGACGCTCGACCTGAGCGTCGGCTGGCGCGCCGCCCAGTCCGGCCGCGAGTCTCCCAAGCGGCCGGCGTCCACACCGGTGCTGAACCTGGGCGTGTCGCCGGCCAAACGGCCGCGGCCCGAGGGGCAGCCGCCGCCGGTCGGACGACCCGACGAGCCGCTGGCGCTGGTGGCGAACGCGGCGCGCTCCACGGCCAGCCCGGCGCCGGTGGTGCGCGACGCGTGGTCTGCGCCGCCCGCACCGCCGGCGCCGGCCGTCATCTCGTCCGCTTCTGCGCCGGCGTCTGGCACGTCCTCACCGGCGCCGGCGGACGTGGCAGTGAAGGTGGAACCGGCCGACACGCGGCCGTCCACCTACACGCACAAGCTGAAGAAGAAGTGGTTGCAGCGGCACGCAGGCGGAGACACCGAGTCGACGTCGTCGAGTGTTAACGGCTCGGATGTGCCGGCGGAGCTGCCCAACGGCAGCGTGGAGGGCGCCAAGCCGGCCGTGAAGGTGTCGCCACCGTCCAGCGTCAAGTCTGAGCCAGCCGAGCTCGAGGCGGCCGCGTCGCCCGCGCCCACGCCCACGCCCACGCCGGTGGTGAGGTCGACACCTCCCTCACCGCCGACGGCGCCCGAGCCGAAGCCGGCGGTGACAGTGAACGGCGACGGCGACTCTGACAGCTCCGACAGCACGCTACCGGCCAAACGGAAGCCGGCGCCGCGCCGCAAGCCGCCGAAAAAGGCGGCGCTCGAGATTGCCCCGGCGACGCCGGCGCGCGAGGCCAAGCGGCAGAAGGTGTCGGACGTGAGTGATTCGGACAGTGACAAGGGCAGTGAGGAAGACGGCACGCCGACGCGCGACGCGCGGAAACAGGACGTCAAGGCGGCAAAAAAGCGCGGCCGCCGCACCAAAGAGAAGCCGGCCAAGACGCCGAAGCGTTCCGCGAAGCCGGAAAAGAAGGAGCCGTCGCCGCCGAAGAAGGTGGACGCCTTCAAGCGTCCGTCCGTCTCGAAGCTGAAGAAGTCCGGCGCCAGCTTCCTGCAGGATCAATCGTGCTGCGATCTGTCGTCGAAGCTGCCGAAGTGTCGAGAGTGCCGCATCGCGCAGGGCCAGCGGAATAAGAAGCTGAGTAACATCTGCTGCCGCTTCACTGCGTTCCGTCGCCTGCGGTACACCAAGTCTGGCGTGCTGACCGTGGCCGGGTTCTGTGACCCTGAGAAGGATGCCGAGGAGGAGGACAAGCGGCTGTGGTTGCCGGCCGAGTGGGACCAGTCTCCGCCGCCGCCGCCGCTGCCGCAGATGCAGCCCGAGGTGGCCCTCCTGCTGCTGTCACACGCCAGCAACCAGTTCTGCGAGCTGGTCGGCGGCGAGCAGGAGGCGGCGCGCCGGCACATGAACACGGACAAAACGGTCGCCTGGAAACGCGTCGTGCAGGGCTACCGCGAGATGTGCGACGTGTGCGAGACGACCCTCTTCAACGTGCACTGGGTGTGCTCTAAGTGCGGGTTCGCCGTGTGCATGGACTGCTACCGCAGCCGGCAGGAGGGCACGGCGCGGGCCGGCGGCGAGCCGGGCCGCGACCGGGACCGGTTCCAGTGGATGCTGTGCAGCAGCCGGCAGCCGCACGACCAGCAGCGGCTGATGCTGACGCAGATCGTGACCGGGGACGCGCTCTCCTACCTCGGCGGACGGGTGCACGAGGCGCGCCGACGCGCCGGCATGGCGCTCGCCTGCCAGTGCGAGGCGGCCCGCCGGCTCGAGCAGCCCGAGACGGCGGCCGGCGAGCTGTCCAACGGCGCTCGACACAAGATGGAGCACTATGATGGCGGCGAGCAGGGCGATAAGAAGGGCTCGCCGCTAACCTTGCTTGCGGACGTGGCGCTCTACGACTCGAGGAAGAACTCGGACGTGAGTAGATATGCTCCGGTTTGAGCTTGTGAAATGCTTATGTGCGAACGTGCGTCGTGAATCGTCTCTTCGCTACGTCTTTGTCGCATGTTGTACGATGTTCCCGCACGAATACTTTTGATTGCGGTTCGTTCAATTCGTGTTTGTATTTCACGCCATCCTAGGCAAGTTATCCCGAACGACCCGAAAATGCACCACATTGGATCTGTTATAACAGCTGTTGTGTTCGAAGTATCTAAATTCCGAGCCCTAACCAATGCCACGGCGGCGTCGTGTTCCCGAAATTGGATGCTTTATGAGTGTTGACGTGACCTTCTGTCGGCTGCTCCGGGTCATTTATCCGACAGCGGCGACGGCCCTATCCTGTCTGTCGGCCGCGCCGCGTTACACGGCGCGCTAACAGGCCTGCCAGGCGGCCGATGAGCCCGCTCTGTGATGGTGCGGCGCGTTCCCTTCCCTGACAAATGGTACCGCTCCGCGCCGTGTGTGTGTGTCTGACGCCCCGACGGTCCGTCCGGCAGGTCTCCAACAGCGAGAGTGAGACAGAGGGCGACAAAGAGGACGACCTGTCCACGCTGCGCACCCTGCTGATGCGCAACACCGAGGGCGGCCAGCTGCAGCAGAAACCCACATCCAAAAAGGTGCCAACAGACCCGAGTCTGGTGATATGAACCTGCTGACTGGATCAGGATCGGTCAGGATGGGTCGGGTTGGATCAGGATGGAGCTTGTAACAGACGATCACGGACGCGAGTGATTCAGCCTACCTTTCGGTCTGACACACTTTTTATTCAGTCTAGTATTGGCAATGCCCATTTCCGTTGCCCATGTGTGCGCTTAGTTTGTGCAAATTGCTCTTTCGTTGGCTAGTATAGCGCTGGCTCGTTTTGGTGGTCAGAACAGGGCGCTCGAGTATCGGTTCCAGAGGGCGCCTTTGTCCTTGACTCGGCTGGTTGCAGACCGACTGCGGTGTTCTTTCCGTTTGACACCCGGCTCGCACCCCGTAGCAGAGTCGTAACCGGGTCTGAGACCAACTCCGGCGCGGTACTTGGCGGCGCGTTAAGCCGCGCTAGGCCGCACTAACTTCGCTGCCGGCGCCGCGGGCCCGTAACGGTCGCCGCTGGGCTCGCGTCACTAACTTTGTTGCGGCCCTCAGGTGATTTACTGTGTTGACTGTGTGTTGTGCTGGCCACGTTATGACGGCAGTGCCTGCTATCTGCGTCCTCAGGATCGCCCAAAGACGGGCGCCGTCGCCGCCCTCGCCGCGCTGGATGAGGCGTTCGAGAAGGCCTCGAGTCAGACCGGCCAGCCCGGCTCGCCTGACCAGCCCGAGCTCAAGTACTTCGTGCGGCGGGAGGTGGCGCGGCCGCGGCCGTCGCGGCTGCCGGCGCGGGTCATGACGCCCAGTGAGTCCCAGCGTCAGTACCCGGACGTGCGCCACGGTTGGCTCTGCGACGGGCGGCTGCTGCGGCTGACGGAGCCGGCCGCCGCCGGCGCCGTCCGCCTGTTCCGCGACCAATGGCGCCGCGGCCAGCCGGTGCTCTGCTCCGGCGTCGGCGCCCGGCTCGACGCCGCGTTCTGGTCGCCAGACTCGTTCACGCGCGACTTTGGCGACGAGCAGACAGAGACTGTGGACTGCGCGAGCGGCGCGCCGCTGGCCGCCCAGCCGCAGCGCTGCTTCTGGGACGGCTTTGCGGACGCGGCGCAGCGGACACGTGACGGCGCCGGCCAGCCGCTCGTGCTCAAACTGCGCGAGTGGCCACCCGGAGAGGACTTCGCCGACGTGATGCCGGCGCGCTACAATGACCTGATGACGGCTCTGCCGGTGACTGAGTACACCCGCCGCGACGGCCGGCTCAACCTGGCCGGCTGCCTGCCCGACTGCTTCGTGCGGCCCGACCTCGGCCCGCGGCTTTACGCGGCGTACGGCAGCGCGTCGGGCCCGGCCGCCGCCAGTCTACACCAGGACGTGTCGGACGCTGTCAACATCCTGGCGCACGTGGCCGGCGCCGAGGCCTCAGGCGAGGACGAGTCTGAGGTGCAGCGCGCCGTGGAGGAGGCCGGCTGTGACCCGCTCACCAAACGCAGGGTGAAGGAGGAGCGGGCCGGGGCAATCTGGCACATCTACCACGCCGCCGACGCCGACAAAATCCGGGATCTGCTCAACAAGGTGAGGCGCCAACGACGATGGCGGATGGTGATAGACACGTATTGGGGCACCGACCGTTCAGACCATGTGGCTTCCGTAAGGTGAGTAAGCTGATCAGCGATGGTCTGACCGAGCTGGAGCCGACCGCTGGAAGCGCGCTGGACTGGTTTGGTAAGTAAGGCTGCTGTGGTCGCTCGCGCCTGCTCGGGTTTACACCAGGCCGTAACAGGCTGGCTGGCTGGCTGGGTTGGTCAGCCTGTGGTCGCTCGCGCCTGCTCCCGTTTACACCAGGCCGTAACAGGCTGGCTGGCTGGCTGGGTTGGTCAGCCTATGGTCGCTCGCGCCTGCTCCCGTTTACACCAGGCCGTAACAGGCTGGCTGGCTGGCTGGCTGGGTTGGTCAGCCTGTAGTCGCTCGCGCCTGCTCGCGTTTACACCAGGCCGTAACAGGCTGGCTGGCTGGGTTGGTCAGCCTGTAGTCGCTCGCGCCTGCTCGCGTTTACACCAGGCCGTAACAGGCTGGCTGGCTGGCTGGGTTGGTCAGCCTGTGGTCGCTGGCGCCTGCTGCCGTTTACACCAGGCCGTAACAGGCTGGCTGGCTGGCTGGGTTGGTCAGCCTGTGGTCGCTGGCGCCTGCTGCCGTTTACACCAGGCCGTAACAGGCTGGCTGGCTGGCTGGGTCAGCTGCATTGGGGATAGACGGTGTGGGGTGTGGCATCAGCGTGTGCCAACGCCACTACACACCCCTAATCACGCAAGTTGGCAACTTGAGCATTTATTTTACACTAAAGTGCTGGTAGTCGATTGTTCATTAATTGATATGTATGGAGTATGGACAGTGACACCATATATAACCGCGTGCATGCGGCGCCCGTAAACACCAACCATCTGCATTATTCCTTAGGCCCATACGAACAGTCGTGTTTGGGAAAGCAGCAGATCATTTGCTTACAGCCGTAGTTGTGGAGAAACGGCAAACGATAGGGCCTTCCTCCTGGAACATTTCCGGGCTATTTCAGTTTAGATCTCCCTCTTCCGCCGTGGTCGCCGAGACCATGAAGCGGCATATATATTGGACATTGGACCGCCCCCAGTTGCCGATGAACATGGCGTGTTTCGTCTAACGTCCACACTCTGTTCGCTGACGCCGCCGGCCTGGTACCGAACGTGCTCCCCGGTGGGTCCGCCGCCGGACGAGGCAAAGGGACAATTTGCATGTAGTTGTCGGCGGCGGTCTGGCGCGGCGGTGGGCTGTGAGCCCAGGTGTGCCGTGTCTGCCGTTTCCCGGAGGGCGGTAACGGCCCCGCTCCCGCCGTCAGCCGCCGCCGCCGCCGCCGGCCCACGCTCCCCCAGTTCCGGAAACAGTCACTGCCGGGAGATTGTTCCGTGTGTGTCCGCCGGCAGTTTGTCTTGGCAGACAACGTGCTCTGTCCGATCATGCCCCGCCGTACTCGACGCTTCCGCCGAGGTCGGCACGCACGCGCTCGGGGGGACGAATCACACTGAAGGTATTTCGTAAATGGCCGAGCTGTCGAGCTGGATGACCGAACACAGCAGTTTCAGGCTGCTGATTGCAGTTTTGTGTACAACTTGACGATACGGATATTTAATCTGTGATACCCGATGCCAGCGAGTTTTAAAGGAAATAGTTCACCTTCAACATTAGTTTTAAACTGAGATAGCAGTTCGGTAGCCCGTGTTGGGAAATCCCTATCTGCAAGTTTTCTTGACTGAAAAGAATCCAGCCGAATATATTTGAGTTTTTGGCGAAGGAATGCGGTGCTGGCGAAAGAATGTTGTACTGGTTTTAGCCCGGACAGAGGCTATACCATCAGCCAATCAGCTTGCAGCTGGTGCTAGCAAGCGATCGCCGGCCGCCGGTTGGCACATCTCCAATGCGAGTCTATCTTTACTCGACTACTTTCGAATCTGATTGGCTGAACCATTGTTTACATTCGCGTGACGTCAGGACTCTGACTCAGAGAGTATGCATATAGTTTTGATAACAATAAAAATGTACGGCCTTCTGTCCTGAATCGGCGCGATATAAGGCCATTTTTGACAATATAAAAATAAATTGTATTAAAAAATATAATCAAATCGTGTTGGGTAATTTTTTTCCAAGGTGAACTATTTCCTTTAAGTTCACCCATCCGGATTTTGAAGCAAAATGTTTAACTTTTCGCCTGCATATTGCGGCCTTTGTCTCCCAATGTCGCCCTCTCATGAAGAGCTGACGACAGCTGGCGCTGTGATATACTGCTCCGATATATGAGGCAAACGGTGTCACTTTTCGCCTGCGAATGTCGGATTTTCGCCCTCAGTCTGGCTGCCTTATCTGGCTGCGTCGTACTCTCCCTGATGAAACGGGGGTGGCCGAGGGCGGGTGACAGCTGGTCCGGGGATAGACTGCGCCACTGTCGCCGCTCGCTGATCCGGCTCCCGTCCCAGTCTATCTTGATCACCAGCGGAACGGCGGGCATCCCTCTCAATTTTGGAACAAAAACTGCTGACACCAAATGAACCGGGCCCTACGTCCCGGAAAGTGTAAGCTTTCAATTACCCAGTGGCGGGTTTTACGGAGAAAGTACCGTCGTCGCAGAAACTAACGCGAGATAGCATGTTGCTTCACAGTATTGTCGGCAGTCAAATCGGTCATCTGGCCGTGGGTTGGCTTTGTCTGTCTGGCGTTTTCCGATGCGGGTCGCGCCCTCGGGGACGTGGCGAAGTCGGTCATAGGGCGGTGCCGTGTCGGTTATTGCTGAATTATAACTGGGCCGGCGAATCAGTAGAACACTGCAATATGTACCCGTGTTGCCAGCAGTTATTCCCGGTGGGGTTAATAGTTCATAGGTTAGATCAGGCGTCTGACACCGGTCGCCGGTCCGGGTCCGACCGGGTTCTGGATGGCGACACTGACAGACAAACTGACGTGCCCGATCGGCGGAGACGGAGCACAGAATGCTAAATGGGTGGGGGTCATGGATCGTTACCGTCTGGCGGCCTGATGGTGGGTATGGTGGATATATCACGAAAGCGACCGTCCGGCGGCCTGATGGTGGGTATGGTGGATATATCACGAAAACGACCGTCCGGCGGCCTGATGGTGGGTATGGTGGATATATCACGAAAGCGACCGTCCGACGGCCTGATGGTGGGTATGGTGGATATATCACGAAAGCGACCGTCCGGCGGCCTGATGGTGGGTATGGTGGATATATCACGAAAGCGACCGTCCGGCGGCCTGATGGTGGGTATGGTGGATATATCACGAAAGCGACCGTCCGGCGGCCTGATGGTGGGTATGGTGGATATATCACGAAAGCGACCGTCCGGCGGCCTGATGGTGGGTATGGTGGATATATCACGAAAGCGACCGTCCGGCGGCCTGATGGTGGGTATGGTGGATATATCACGAAAGCGACCGTCCGGCGGCCTGATGGTGGGTATGGTGGATATATCACGAAAGCGACCGTCCGGCGGCCTGATGGTGGGTATGGTGGATATATTACGAAAGCGACCGTCCGGCGGCCTGATGGTGGGTATGGTGGATATATCACGAAAGCGACCGTCAGGCGGCCTGATGGTGGGTATGGTGGATATATCACGAAAGCGACCGTCCGGCGGCCTGATGGTGGGTATGGTGGATATATCACGAAAGCGACCGTCCGGCGGCCTGATGGTGGGTATGGTGGATATATCACGAAAGCGACCGTCCGGCGGCCTGATGGTGGGTATGGTGGATATATCACGAAAGCGACCGTCCGGCGGCCTGATGGTGGGTATGGTGGATATATCACGAAAGCGACCGTCCGGCGGCCTGATGGTGGGTATGGTGGATATATCACGAAGGCGACCGTCCGGCGGCCTGATGGTGGGTATGGTGGATATATCACGAAAGCGACCGTCCGGCGGCCTGATGGTGGGTATGGTGGATATATCACGAAAGCGACCGTCCGGCGGCCTGATGGTGGGTATGGTGGATATATCACGAAAGCGACCGTCCGGCGGCCTGATGGTGGGTATGGTGGATATATCACGAAAGCGACCGTCCGGCGGCCTGATGGTGGGTATGGTGGATATATCACGAAAGCGACCGTCCGGCGGCCTGATGGTGGGTATGGTGGATATATTACGAAAGCGACCGTCCGGCGGCCTGATGGTGGGCATGGTGGATATATCACGAAAGCGACCGTCAGGCGGCCTGATGGTGGGTATGGTGGATATATCACGAAAGCGACCGTCCGGCGGCCTGATGGTGGGTATGGTGGATATATCACGAAGGCGACCGTCCGGCGGCCTGATGGTGGGTATGGTGGATATATCACGAAAGCGACCGTCCGGCGGCCTGATGGTGGGTATGGTGGATATATCACGAAAGCGACCGTCCGGCGGCCTGATGGTGGGTATGGTGGATATATCACGAAAGCGACCGTCCGGCGGCCTGATGGTGGGTATGGTGGATATATCACGAAAGCGACCGTCCGGCGGCCAGTGGGCGAGTCGATATGTGGCCGGGGGCTGGTGGAGTGTGAGGTATTCGTCTGTGAGGTATTCGTCTGTGAGGTATTCGTCTGTGAGGTATTCGTCTGGGAGGTATTCGTCTTGGTTACATCACTGAGGTTCGTGTCTGACACGTAACACGTGTTGTCTGACACGTGTGACACGTGTTCGTGTCTGACACGTGTAATTGTGGCGACGCGCTTGACGACATTGAGCTATGTTTACCTTGCTTTTGACCATACGTCCACGCGCGACACGCCATTGAGGGAATGGAAGATCATATTATGTATGTAAGCGTCGCCGCACGTCGCGTATGTCGTCAGCCAGTGAATAGCTTTGGCGCTGGAGCCGTTTCTGTCCCACTGCCCTGTTTGCCCTACGAGCTGTGTCAACTGCGCGCGAAGCGACGATTGACCCACTCGTAATGTGATTGTTGCGGCGCCCTTAAGCCCCAATCATCATCATCATCATCATCATCATCATCATCATCATCATCATCATCATCATCATCATCATCATCATCATCATCATCATCATCATCATCATCGTCGTCGTAATGTGTTCAATGCGAGTCCTCCGCCCCAAGGGCCCCAAGCTTCGTCACTTATATGTACTCGGTACAGTCTCCAGCCCAGGCTACATACTGGTATTGAGCTTGGATACATGGGTTTGGTTGTCGAGTTATTGGGGCTACTTGGCGTACTGCGGCTGATGTTGGGGACCACTGCGATCTGTGAGCGGCTGTATCTGACCGGTCCGTCTCTCCCTTCCGCGGCAGGTGTCGGTGGATCGCGGCGAGGAGGCAGACCCGCATCACGACCCGCTGCTCGAGCCCAGCTGGTACCTGGATGGCCAGCTGCGCCGCCGGCTGCAGGCCGAGTACGGCGTCTCCGGCTACGCGGTGCTCCAGTGCCAGGGTGACGCCGTGTTCGTGCCGGCTGGGGCGCCGTACCAGGTCCGACACCTGCGCTCCTGTGTCAGCGCCACAGTCGAGTTCGTCTCGCCCGAGAACGTCGGCGTGAGCTTCGAGCTGACGCAGCAGCTGCGCGCTGCCGCCGCCGCCGCCGCCGCCGCCGCTGCCGCCGCCTCAGACGGCGGCCAAACGGCCGGCCACGACGATAAGCGGCAGATCAAGAACATCATCTACCACGCGATGAAGGACGCGGTGTCGTGCCTGCTGCTGAGCAGCGGCGGGGACGCCTCACCGCCGGCCGGCGCCAGCTAGTGGTGATCTCTGGGAGGAGGCCGCCGGCCGGCGCCCGCCTGCCCGTGATCTCGCGCGCGGCGCCGCGCACTCCGGGGCCGTGCGGCGACGTACAAAGTGTGGCCGGGCCGGGCGCGGCCGGCGGCGACTGGCAGTCTTTCAGCGCCCGCCGGCCGCCGACGGAGGATGGCGGCATATTCCGTGCCGGGCTGCGCCGCCCCGACAGTTGTGTGTGTGTGTGTGTGTGTGTGTGTGTGTGTGTGTGTGTGTGCGTGTGCGTGTGCGTGTGCGTGTGCGTGTGCGTGTGCGTGTGCGTGTGTGTGTTGTGGCCGCGCGCGCGTCACCGTGGGTCGTTTCCGCGCCGCGCCACGCCGGGGAGGGAGGGGTCTCGGTGTAGCGCCGGTTCGCCCGGCCGTGTCGTTTCCAGAGCCCGTGGTTGACGCACGGGCAGATCGTTACGTGCAGCGGCGAATGTTGCGTGTGTTAAACGCGCGCCGTCGCGCCTGGTTGTACAATGTACATAGCCGTGTGTGTATGTACCGGGCTGGGTCGGTGTCCCCCCCCCCCCTCCGACGGTAGCCGTCATCAACTGTTCACTGTCAGTCTGTGTTCACTGTATAGTGTGTGACTCGTGTAGTTTTCCAAAATATATGCTGTTCATTTGGATATGCGCTTTTGACGACTAGCATGCTCCTCAGGGAGTAGGAACGGTGTGAAAAGTTACACCCTGTTGCACCACATGACAAGGGCGGATTCAGGATATTTTAGTAGGGGTGGCCGCAGGCCAATTTAGGGGCGCCTTCCAAAAATCTAGGGGCGCCCTCCAAAGAAAGGGCGCCGTCACTGACCAAAAGGGCGCCGTCAATGGCCGAAAGGGCGCCGTCAATGGCCGAAAGGGCGCCGCCAATGGCCGAAAGGGCGCCGTCACTGGCCGTAAGGGCGCCGTCACTGGCCGGAAGGGCGCCTCGGGTCAAAAGGACCAGGTCATGACCTGTATGACCTGATACTCGGTAAGTTACTTTCAACAGGGCGTCCAAGCGGTCCATAGGGACGCTGCGTGATCACGAGCTGTCCATCGCCGGCTGGCGGCGTCCGGCGACAGACAGCCCGTGGGGCGCCCTTCTAGCGGGGGGGGGGGGGGGGGATGGCCGCGACCGCTGCGCTGAGGCCACCCCCTGGATCCGCCCCTGCCACATGAAACGGTTTTCTGCTTCAACAGT
>JAXIVJ010005514.1:0-7500 GCA_036785665.1 Chirona hameri
CCTATGTTGATGGTGTGCAGCCAAAGGTTGATGAAGAGCTCACCACCCCAGAGACCCTTTTGCAGTTTCCCTGCAGACGTGCATATCAGTGATTGGCCCCACAATCATAGATCATGCTGTTCAGCAATGTGACCTCATACTTTGGATATGAGAAGTGGTCCAAGCTCTTCAAGACACCCCAGGACCTGTCCACCTTCATCAAGATGTACTCCAACAAGTTCTCTGCCATTCAAACCTGGTGTCCTTGGTGCCTGTCAAAGAGAAGCAGGCTGCAAAACCTGCACCAACCCAGAGCCTGCTCCCTGCGGCACCCAGCCCCCTGTCTCCCCTGCAGGTTGCACCACAGGCAAACTCTCAGCAGCTAGACCCTGAAGCAAATGGTGGGAAACATCCTCATGAAGTACAATAGCACAGAACACAGAGCAGAAGAGGACACATACAACTCTCAGCTTTCAGGAACTCCCTCAGAACAAAACATGCTCAGCAGGAATTTGAAAAATTTGCGGATTGTGGGTGAACACCAAGGAGTGCAGGAGTGTAGTGGCAAGTGTGATGGAGGCTAGGCACTCCGATTGGAGTGGATGCAGAGGTGTGAACCTGGGACCGACTGGGCCGATGACCATGCTACAAGGTGTGCACCTGCTCTGGCCAGGTGTACATATTGACCTGCTGGCCAACAGAGACCTGATGGAGGAGGGAGAGCTTGGAAAGCTGCTCCAGTCCAGGAGAACATTGTCTAAGGTAAGTTGGAGGATAGCTCTGCAAGCTGCTCCAGTCAGAGAGCATTTTTTAAGGCAATGTTGAGAGGGAGAGCTCGAACAAGCTGCTCCAGACAGAGGAGCATTGTTAAGGTAAGTGATGGGAGAGCTCGGCATGCTGCTCCAGTCAGAGAGCATTGTTAAGGTAAGTTGAGAAAGGAGAGCTCGACAAGCTGCTCCAGTCAGAGAGCATTGTCAAGGTAAGTGAGAGGGAGAGCTTGGCAAGCTGCTCCAGTCAGAGAACATTGTTAAGATAAGTTGAGAGGGAGAGCTTGACAAGCGCTCAGTCAGAGAACTATGTCTAGGTAAGTTGAGAGGAAGGAGCTTGGCAAGCTGCTCCAGTCAGAGAGCATTGTTATGTAAGTTGAGAGGGAGAGCTCGGCAAGCTGCTCCAGTCAGAGAACATTGTCAAGGTAAGTTTGGGATGGAAGATTCGAATGGGGGGAACTGAGTGTTATGGTGGAACAATGGATATATCCTATTGATCTCTTTGTATTTCCCCTGTGTGAGGGAACTCATTAAAAGTGATTTTTGAACTGATGTGAAACTAGGGGTTCTATAAGCATTATAGGCAGCAGTTTGTGTGCTGGTTATGCCAGAGTACAGAAAGCTGGTCCTGCTGGTGTTTTTCCAGTAGCTGCAAACCATTACTAAACATATGATGTGCTGCTTCATAATATTACAATTATTATTTATGTATCTCTTTCCTCCCAAATACTGTTTCCCTATATTCCTATCTTTCATAGATTAAGTCAAATTGTCCACCAGACTGTCTTAGTCCATGCATTGCATGGATGCTTTATTTGTAGACAGGAAGCTGTTGACATCATTATTATGCTAGCTGAGCTGAGAAACAGTGTGTGTGGTTCTCAGCTGTTAGTAGCTACCTTTATTAGTATTATTACAGGGGCGTCGGGCAGTCACATTTTCTTAGCTCCCTCATGTCTATTTTCACTCAGATACATTATATGAAATACGTTTGAAATTCTTGTTATCCTTGAACCCACATAATGTGTTTGCTAAAACAACAGTTTTTCTGGCACCATCAACCGAGGAATGCAGCGTGTCCCATTCACGCTGGCTGTTTGGTGAGACACAACCCGGCCCGCTTGACCCGCCCACATAGCCACCTGACCCGTGCCCCCCCTCCCCCCCCCCCCCTCCCGGGGTGCCCGTGTGACATCTACTGTTCTCAGGCACCTGACTCGTCCCCCCCCCCCCCGCGTGTGACATCTACTGTTCTCGGCACCCTGGCTCGTTTCCCCGGACCCGTCTGTCCGGCACCTCTTCTGCCCCAGCTTTTATCTGACCGGTTTTGCCGACTCTGTGTGACTTCTCTGTCCTCAGGTGGGCCTGACCCGTGTCTCCGGACCGTGCTGACCTCTGCCCCCCCCCCCCCCCCCACCATCAGGTGCTGCACGACTCGGAACGGACAGCGCGGCGCTGTTCCATCAGTTCGGCGTCAACACTGAGTAGCGTGTTCGACACCACAGTGAAGCTCCGCTCTGCGTCAGGGGGGGATCATGCCCGCACATACCATTTCCGGGATTCGAGTTATTTTCACGTCTGCGGGGCGATCAGCCCCCGTTCGCCGGCTTAACATTCGACTCGACTATAGTTTATATAAGATCTCCGATATATTCGCATTCGAATTTCCAATCTTCGCTATTAGATTAGCCGATATATCCCCCTCGAGGCCGCAGACATCTACCATTAAGTCGCCCTTCCCCCATTCGATCACCAATATATTCCCATCTGAGTCACCAATATGTCGCCAGTCACCATTCAATCGCCGCTACCTCCCTAGTGGCATGCAGTGCGGTCTCGCCGTCGCGTCAGTTGATGGCAGGTCGGTACACACCGCCGCCGCCCTGGGCCGGGGCGAAGCGTAATTTCTGAGTTGTGTGGTCCGCTAGTTGTCCTCAGTGGTGCATGGTAGACCTAGACCGTGGGCAGAATGTTTATCGCGGTGGGAGGACTCATCCTAGTGGTGGACCAAATTCAGAGATTTTGGGGGAATGGAGGGTTGACAAAATTGTTTGTTTTATCAAAAGTTATAGGACGGAAGAGGTCTCCGGGGTCCTTAAAACATGAAAATGAGGTCAGAATTTTAATGTTTTTTAGCTTGGACACCCCTTCATTCCATGATATCACACGGGAGAGTCGAGGAGGAGACGCGGTAAACGCGGAGGGAGACCTGCGTGATTTGCATTGCGAAAATTCGCAGAATGTGTGTCATGCGTGGACATGGCTGTCAAACTCCGTTCTCTTGATTGTCGAGATGTGGCATGTTTTCAGTTCCGCCCTTACCTACGTCCGTATGAGCGTTAGTCAAGGGCCAAATGGGACTGGAATGAGCTGGCTTGTTTAGGGCACCGTGTGTCACCGGAAAACTGCATTCTCTCACCGACAGATACTAATCGAGTGGGCCGGCCGGGCTTGTTTATGTCCAGTTGATAGATTATGACAAAGTTACATCTCCCTACCGGCATACCCTACGCCCACTCCCTTAGAGCTCCTCTCTCCCGCTGTTACTTCCTCCTCATCTCTTGCTTGTCGAGTCATAGGACAGGTAAAACTGAGATATTTGCTGAAGTGCTGTATGACATCAGCCTCTCCGTCCTGTCGGCTCGCCATTCCCCCGTCTTACTTCGCGCTCGGTGGATGTCTGGGCGGCCGTCTCGGGGCCTCTGGGCTGTCGAGGCTTCGCGCCGCGCGGTATTCCTGCACGTGTCCGTCGGGCCGGAGTCGGCGCCGCGCGAGTGCCGGTTTCTCCGCCGTCTGTCCTGTCTGTCTGTCTGTCTGTCTGTCTGTCTGTCTGTCTGTCTGTCTGTCCGCCATCCGCTACGGTCCGCGTTCGACAATCCGGTCCGGCCTCCGCCCGCCGCCGCCGGTGTCGGGGTTCCACGGACTCGGTGTCAGCTTAGGACATCGGACAGGTGGACCCAGAGACTTTCACTGTCTGGCTCCAGGACTTGGCAGCGCCAACCGGCGGCCGGTGCACCGCGGTGGGCGTGTCTAGACGGACCTCGGGGTGTGAGATCTGATGTTTAGAGCGGCGTCGTGTGCTAACCACTCGGTAGTACTGGACCATCAGGACCTGAATCAGAGGCCGACCGTATCCGACTACCTTCTGTCCCCGCGCTGAACATCTGTAGCCGACGTCCTGCGGTGTTACTATACACTGGCTGAAACATGTCGTGCACCGGACGACACCTGTCTTGTTCCTACTCAGACTGGCCTCAGATGGGCCCCGCGGGTGGACGGCCGGTGGTCCGGTTCGTCAGACCCGGCTGTGGGCCGGACTGACTGCTCGGCTTTCCCCGGGCCGCCGCCCACAGCCCGGCCGGGCAGCGGTCCTATTCCTGCCCGGTGCTGGACGGCTGACGGCCGGTAGGGCGGTGGGTTGTGTAGTGTGTACGCCGGCGGCCCTCTCTGCCTGCCGGTTATGCGCGGCCTGCCTCCCCCGTCGGCCCGCCGCGCCGCAGTGCCGGGTCCGTCCGTCTCTCATACACTCACTTGTTAGGAATGTTGACGGAAATAGAGCGCAGTCTGGCGTGCGTGGGCGGTGCTAATGCTGGGCTGGCTCCGACCTTATCTCCGTCTGCGTCTCCCGGTCTCCGTCCACTTTCCCCGTCTTGGGTCCCATTGCACCGTGCGGGTCCCAGCCCATTGGAAATTTGGCCATTTTCTGGACTTTTTGGGGTCCAAAGAATTTTGCTCTCTTCAAATTAGATCAGGATTTTGCTCTCTTTTCGCCTGATCCTACTGACAATGTAGTTAAAATATAATTCAATTTCCTCAGAAGGATTTAATATCTATTACAAATCAGGATGTTTTACTTTCCAAATAAAATAATTAAAACAAAAATGAAAATCTTACTTGCCTGACAATAAATTTTACTCTCCACCTTTGGATTTTTACTCTCCGGGACCAGGTCATGAAAATGAAAAATCCCAACACCTGTTCGGTCCCATCCAATATCCTTCCCATATCCGTCCGCCCTGCCCCGTTCCGTCCCCATCTCCTGTGTCCCGTTCTTAGCACTGTTCCCGTCTCTTCCCACCCCGGCCTTGTCTTGCTCGTCCCGTCCTGTCCCTATTCGTTCCCGTCCTCATCCTAGTCCCGTCTCGTTCGTCTCGCCACATAACCTTCATCTCGACTGGAGACTGCAATGCCAACACAGCCTCCTCTGAGACTCGGGCCACCTCGAGAATCAGGATGATTTGTCGGCTGTCATCTGACCCCGCCCGGCGTGGGCTCAAGCGCTCGCGACGGGCCGCTGACGTCACCGTCCATAGAGCGTCCCCGTCCCCCGCTGGGCAGCCGAGCCGTTGCCGTGCCGTCGGTGACGTGTGAGATGTCGTGCAGCCGGCTTGGACGCAGCTGGACGTGCTTTGATGGACCGTGCGTGGGCCCGTGTAGTAAACACGCAAAGAGTGAATTGTGGTAACGTTATCAGATCTGCTCTGCCAACGCCTCGGCTTCCACGTCCCTGAGGCCGGTGTCGCAAAAAAACCAACCAACTAGTTTGTTCAAAATTGTAATCCGTACTGTGAATATAACACGGCGTCGTTCTGATCAGAGGTTCCCGAAAACATTGAACGCATGTTGGGCATATCATTTGTGCAGATCATTTAGGCACGTAGCTTGATACATTTGGCTCCATCATTTGGGGGCCGTTTACTGTGCAATGGTATCTAGAAATTGTTCATCTGGTCTGAGGCCCATCACTTTGGCATGTCTGAGAAAAAAATCATGACACGCTCATACCGAAGGTTAACGATGATTCTATCAGCACGTCATAGATCACAATGGCACGGATGAACGGAGGTTGTTTGCGATGTCTGCTCCCACAGCGGTGTGTACGTGAGCGGTCGTGACTTTTTTACTCTCTGCTCTCTGCGTGGACGCGACTCCTATCTGCTACGTCTTTGGAGGGAAGTTGAGAGTCCATCATTCGAAGATCTGGTGGGTCCCGTTTGCTTATGGCTGGCCTTGTCTGTGGCTCAATTGCCGCATCGAGGGCAGTCTGTTATGCAGTCTGGCAGTCTGGTAGGCAGTCTGGGTCTTGGGCTATCCGAGGGCAGTCTGGTATACAGTCCTGGCAGTCTGGTATGCTGTCTGTGTAGGGAGTAGGGTAACAGTCCACGGCGGCAGTGTTTCGTCTAGCGGGTCCTACTCTGCGTCACGTCTGGGCCGCAGTGAGCGTCAGTGGCGTGTCAATGACGCGGAAACGGACGCTGGCCGAGCCATCGCCGAGCCAATCGCCGACCTGACGGCGCCGGGGACACGTATAGGGCGCGCTGGCCAGGCGTATCGGCCGGGGTCCGGTACTGTGTTTCATCCTCCAGATCCTGTCCGGCTGGAGTCCTCTGTCCGGGCCGGGTCGGTGCTGTTGTATCATCCTCCAGCCCTGTCCCGGCTGGAGTCTCCTGCCCGGCTGGAGTTCCCTGTCCCGGCTGGAGTCCCCCTGTCCGGCTGAGTCCCCTGTCCGGTTGGGAGTCTCCTAGCCCGGCTGGAGTTCCCTGTAGGCTGGAGTCCCCCCTTGTCCGTCTGGAGTCCCTGTCCCGTCTGGAGTCCCCTGTCCGGTCCTGGAGTCCTCTGTCCGTCTGGAGTCCTCTGTCCGGCTGGAGTCCCCTGTCCGACTGGAGTCCCCTGTCCGGCTGGAGTCCCCCCTGTCCGGGCCGGGTCGGTGCTGTGTATCATCCTCCAGCCCTGTCCGTCTGGAGTCCCCTTGTCCGTCATGGAGGTCCCCTGGGCCGTCGGAGTCCCCTGTCCGCTGGAGTCCCCTGTCCGGCTGTGAGTCCCCTGTCCGGCTGGAGGTCCCCTGTCCGTCTGGAGTCCCCCTGTCCGGCTGGAGTCCCCTGTCCGGCTGGAGTCCCCTGGCCGGCTGGAGTCCCCTGTCCGGCTGGAGTCCCTGTCTGTCTGGAGGTCCCCTGGCCGGCTGGATGTCCCCTGTCCCTTAGTGCCGGGGTCGGTGCTGTGTATCCTCCTCCAAGACCCTGTCCGTCTGGGAGTCCCCTGTCCGTCTGGAGTCCCTGTGCCGGCTGGAGTCCCCTGGCCGGCTGGAGTCCCCTGTCCGTCTGGAGTCCCCTGTCCCGGGCTGGAGGTCCCTGTCCGGCTGGAGTCCCCTGGCCGGCTGGAGTCCCCTGGCCGGCTGGAGTCCCCTGTCTGTCATGGAGTCCCCTTTCCGGCAGGAGTCCCCTGTCCGGGCCGGGTCGGTGCTGTGTACATCCTCCAGTCCTGCCCGGCTGGAGTCCCCCTGTCGGCTGGAGTCCCCTGTCCAGGCTGGAGTCCCCCTGTCCGCTGGAGTCTCCTCGTCGGCTGGAGTCCCCTGTCCGGGCCGGGTTCGGTGCTGTGTATCATCCTCCAGTCCTGTCCGTCTGGAGTCCCCTGTCCCGGCTGAGTCCCCCCTGTCCGGCTGGAGTCCCCTGTCCGACTGGAGTCCCCCTGCTGGCTGGAGTCCCCCTGTCTGGCTGGAGTCCCCTGTCCGGCCTGGTGAGTCCCCTGTCCTGTCTGGGGAGTTCCTGTCCGTCTGGAGTCCCCTGTCCGCTGGAGTCCCCTGTCCGGGCCGGGTCAGTGCTGTATATCATCCTCCAGTCCTGTCCGGCTGCAGTCCCCTGTCCGGCTGGAGTCCCCTGTCCCGCTGGAGTCCCCTGTCCCGGGCCTGGAGTCTCCTGTCGGCTGGAGTCCACTTTCCGGATGAGTCCCCTGTCCGTCTGGAGTCTCCTGTCCAGGG